>SGJC01000822.1:0-11228 GCA_009887335.1 Henneguya salminicola
TTATCGTAAAAAAACTTAATTCTAGTTATAATTGAGGAAATTTATAAAAAATCAGTTTCTTTAAACTGCGTTTAATATAATTGAAGCATGTAAAAAAAATAACCTAGAATAATAGACACAATTAATATTTTATGATTTTATGAATTCCCTCAATATTTCGAAAGTTTTGGGTTTTTTATTATATTGTCATTTTTTAAATAAATGTTCCAGTTTACATGTGATATTTTTTTACTGCAAAGTTTTTTAAAAAGAAATAAGACTTATTGTAATTTTAAATTCTAGAACGATATTCTTCCACTTTTTGAAAGTCGCTTTCCGTTCTGATTTAAAAAATAAATAAATAAGACAAAAAAATAACTCTTCTAAACCTAACTTAGCATAAATAATATACTTTTGTCTAGCAGAAAGATGTCTTCGTAATTATCCATGGATTAGACATCAGTTATTCCTTCGAAAATAAACTAATCCTATCCAACAAAATTTATGTTTTTTTATTGAAATCATTTATAAAGATATTTTTTTGTCTATTTCCACATCGAAGCATACCTAAGTTTACGTATTAGTGTAGAAAGGTAAGATAATTATAAAACTTTTTTGTCTGTCAAAGTAGTTTCATTGAATCAAATTTCCCGTTAAAAAATATACAAAACATTGATTTTCAATAATACCATTTTAGAATTTAAAGTAGTGCATTTTTTTTCCCTTATATTTATGTAATTTTTTTCATAAATGGTAGAATTTTCCAACCCCTTTTTCAATGATATTATTATTATGAAAAAAATACTTCGACTTTTTTTTTAACCACAATAAAACGATAATGTACCTAACCGTAGAATTTTTTTTAGCTTCGTTTAATTTTCTAGCGGAATTTCACAATATGGTAAAAACAATATTTTTTTTCGTTCGTAGAATTTCAAATTATTTAATATTTTTGTTTTATACCTCCCCCTTATTCCTCAGTTACTGGTAAGATTTTTTGTCGAAATAAGATGGTACGCATATTTTTCTATTACTCTTAATACTTTTTCGGCCTCATTTTCTTAGAAAATTCTCAAAGTATTTTTCGTTGAGGGCATATGACTATGGGTTAATATACTTTCTTTACGGTATTTACATTTTTTTCCAAAGTAAATCTTACCTTCCGCTTTAAGGTCGGCAGCTTTTGTCAATCAAAATTAAAAATTTTGTAGATTATTTATTAAAATAAATATATATTCAAAGTACAGAATTGAAGGTTAGCTTCGAGATATTATTAATCATAACTGAAATATTTTAATATAGATTATATCTAGTAAGCTACAGTGTCTGGTTCTACTAAATTTGCATTAAAGTTATATTAACTTTATTTTGCCCTTTCTTTAAATTTCCTCAAGAACAAAATAAAAATAAGTGAGGCTCGCAAATAAGAATAAAGGCGAAATGAATAGATTTTATGAATTCTGTCATTAGGGTTTTTATTTATGAGGAATTTTTTTTATATTAAATAGTTTAAATAACAGAGCATAGAAATCTAAAATTAATATTTTTGTCTCAATTGATTTGAAGTTTGTGAAAAAAATATTCTTTTGTCAACTTCCAGGTTTTCAGTGCTTTACTTGTCTAAAACACAAAAAGTATCACATTATTTCTATTGACGTTATAAAACAGCGCATAAATTTTTATTATAAAAAAAGACTGTGATTGTTTGGATTTCTCACAAAAAAAACCTACACTCTTTCGTTTTCTCATAACGCATTAATTTTGCAGAATTTACTCGAGGTCGAGATAATATCAACCGTTACTTTAATATTAATCAAATAAATTAACAAGACAAACTTTTTTTTTAATTATCTATGTAAAAAAATATAGTAAATTTGGGAATAAAATACACTTGATTTGTGCTCGTACGGATTTTTACATTTCCTATTGGATTTTTATATTTATATTTAAAATGACTCTGAAATATAACTTGATTCTACATGAAACAAGTAAAATTGCTTTAATTCTAAATTGGAGAGAAGAAAGTTACCCCCATGATTATCATCTACTAAGGAATATCTCTAAAACAAGTATTAATTCAAATGTCAAAAATTAATTTTAAGGTTATATACTTAAATCTGAAAAGAAGTCATATTGGTAAGAGTTCTGATTGTCATTTTAATTGAATAACAGTATAATCCGTCTTGCTGATAATAGCTGTAATCCTTTTCATAGCCGTATAGACAAAATTGTTAGGGGAAATCAAAAAATATTTCATGAAGATCATCAAAATCGAAAAAACGAGCATAAAATTCAAGATGTTCATCCATGCAACCATAAAATAAAGTTTTGTTCTTTTTAATTTATAATATTATTAGATTAGCACCATATAGTTATGTCTTTATTTCCAACTTATCTTGTTGAAAAGATAATTCCTCAAAATTATAACCTCCGGCAATGCTCCATCTTGTCTTATCTTTATAGAAGCTTAATGTATCACATATGACATCGTTATTAAAATAGATATTTTTTATACCTCTCGAATTGTTTAGGCAAAGTTAATGGAAATAAATTACTCTTGAAAAATAACGAACCTCATGTCACATTGCCATAAAGAGACAGCCGTCAAATAAAAAATAGCTGCGTATTTAAGATTTTATAGCACTAGGTTTTTCGTTATACAACTCTTCTGATCTTATTTTTGTAGATAGTAGTTAGTTTTCTTCTCAGGTATAAATAAAATGATTAAAAAGAGAAAGTGTTTTAAGAAAATTATTTCCTACTTTAAACAAATATCAAAACCGAACTTTTATATATTGGTTTTAAATATTCTAATATTTTTTGTTGAGAATCAGTAGATAAAACTTAAGTGAGTTGTAAAATATTCAACGAATTTTTAAATAATCTTACAACAATACTTAGGACGAAACGAGGATTGCACATTATACAAATATTGTTTAATTTCATAACTCAGCAACAATTTTTCTAATGCATATTCTGAGATATTAAATATCCTTCATATAAACTCATCTTCTCATTTCTGAAATAAAGCATTTTAACAATTAAAAACAATTGCAGATTAATTCCTAAAATAAAACTAATTATCTTAGTTTAATAATAACATAAGTGGGCAGAGGTATACGGAAATAATATCTAGCCATTGCTAATATTTGTACATATATCAGAATGAAGAGAGGATAGGAAACTTATATCCTTAATTTTTCATCCATCAATAATATTTTATTAGATTTACTAAATCCGAATATAAATATGCGAAACAAAAAAGGGAATGAAGGATCGCTTGATTTTGATTAAAAATATTTAATTTTAAAAGCGTTATCCATGGAAATCAAAACTTCTCTACCAGATAAAAAAAATGATTATAAAGTGATGATTTCCCTGTATATTAATAACATTTTTTCATTTATGAAAAACTATGATAATAGAAAAACTTCAGTTATCATACAAGAAAATTGTGTAAGAAATTAAAAATCGCACACTCTGACGGCATGCGCTTTTATATGTTCAATTTATTTTAATATTTAATCATCCAATCTCCTATAAAATCTTTAAATAAAAATTTTATGTTTTTCTTAATTCAATTTAGTCACAGTTATCATTGTTCTCGATTCATGTTATAAATAATATTTTGATTTAAAAAACTCTGGCATTAACATGTAAATAATTCAACATAATCACAAAGTATAGTTTTCACATTTAGGAATTTTTAGGTAATAACATAAAAACATAAACTAATTTTCTTGCTTCATACGTGAATATGGTTAAAAGTAATTCGTATTAGCGAATTTTCACTTGAATAAATTGTTCTGTGAGAATTAATTTTATTGAATTGTATTAAATATTATATGAATATTCATGCTTTTTCAATATGTTAATTAATCATTTTTTTTTAAATATAATTTATAACCACCATACGAGCATACCTTGCTCTACGATAGCTCTTTGCGTAGCTTTTCGTTAAGGATGTCTTTTGAGCTATGTCTCATTGTCAATTTACTTTCTCAAAAAAGGTCGTCATTCGGCCAGCAAATAATTGAAAGCCTAAATGTTAGATTTTTAATCATTTTGTAGCTTTGCTCGAGTGGAGAAGGGGATCACCCGTGCTTTTGCAATGCTGTTTTAAGCAAATCCAAATAGAAGGTGGAATCGTCTATGTACCTATTACTGTTTACCTCAGTGTTTCTTTTCCGTTTTAACTGAAAATTTTAAAAAATTTACCTTAATAGTTGTTTGTGTTTTTAAAATACATATGTAAGTGTAAAAATTATTGGTACAACCGATAATAGGAATAAATAAGATATTTTTATTTTCTAAGCCGAAAAACATCATCAACCCGTTATAGATATTGTAAACAGGATATAATTCTAAAAAGAAGTCGAAAATGTTTCACGCTTGAGACACAACGTAAAAGGTTTTTCGTTTCATTGAAAGGGTGATAATATTTTAGAGCATTAGGGGTTGATATATTTATCGTCAAAACAATGTGTGATAATAATAAAAAAACACACACAGCCAATGCATTCTGCCTCATTATGGAGTGCTTCAGAATAAGGCGACAATCAAGCAGTATATCAGAAGAACTTGTTAAATTATTATTCATTTGGATTAACGACAACGACTATCGGGTGGGCAAATGGACCTAATATAGATTTGAGAAAACAGAGTTTTTTGAAAAATTGAACTTCAACGATATAAATGAAAATTATAAAGATCTATATTTTCTTGCAAGGGGGATTTGTTTGAGAAATTTAGAAGGCACCATAATTTATCTCTTTTGAAGTTGAAAGGTGAAATGGCTTGTGCAGATGGGATCTTAGAGGATACAAAATTTTATAAGACTCATTCAAAAGAGGGATTTCTTCCAAAACAGTTTCTAACAAGGACGTAACAGTACTTAACTCAAAGCGTATGCAAGAAAGAATATATATTCAAATAGCTAGAAGGCCGTATCTGAATATAATGTGTCAAAAGAAAGAGTACCTTGCTTCGTTGAGACAATGCTGCAGTTCATTGTAGACCTAAGCCTGTCAATTTATATTCTTGAAAATTCATGACCCTTTTTAACGATTGAATAACAATGGATTGCATATTATTTGGAGATCTAATCAAAATGTTTGGATGACTAAAACCGAATTTGAAGACTGGACTAAAATTGTATCTGTTATGAACTGAAAACATATTTGCGACCTAAAGATCTAAGCAATAGGGGTTTTGCTTCTTTTAGATTATGCTGCAGGCCTTCTAGTTAATTTACCAAAATTATCACATTATGAAAATTGAATTTTTGCAACAAAATTCTACAACTTTAATCTAACCGATTGACCAGAAAGCAATAGCTCCATTCAGGCTTATTAGTTAAGAAGAACTTTTCTGAAAATAATTAATAAAAAAAAGTGTAAATTCTCACTAACAGAATTTGGGTAAAAATATAATATCAAATATTCAGTAGAAACCATTGGTAATTCATAAAAGAAGCTGAAATAGATACCATAAAAGGCGTATGAAAAAAAATCTGGCCAGTCGGTATAACATCTAATAATTTTGAAGCTGAGTATCTTTCGGAAATTCTAGAAAATATTTTGAACCTTGGAGGTGAACTTGGTTTTGAAGATTCTGTTAAGCTTGATGCAATAAATTTACTTTAAGTAAATAGAGAACTGTTTTCCAACGATAAAATATTTTAGTTAAAATAAGTTTCACCAGTTGATGAAAAGCAAGAGACAACATTATGCAAAAATGTAATATCAAAAGCTCTTTCTTATTTTTTACAAGGAACAAACATTTTACTTCATAATTATCCAGAAAAATAAAGAATTGTTCAAGTTTATGTGCAATAACCCAGAGCAATTAATTTCTAAAAGAAATACATATAAACGCAAAAAGCCAACAAACAACAAACGTTGCGCAAATTTTTTAAACCAGGTCATCCCTCGGAGCAATAAATAGTGATATAAGGGATTCATCCCCATGTAAGATTTTCTCTTCAGAACCTTATTAATTAACATTCTATTTTTTTCAGTTTTTATTTAATGTTTACACAGACATGAATTTTTCATTCTGAATTCAATATCTTTTCATTTTGTACATTTTATTTTTGGTATAATTTTACTCCTATTTTATATGCATAATTGTGTTGATTAATATCAAAATATATAAATAAAAAATAATGCAAACTATTTCAATTTTCAAGTTGAAACTTCGTGTTTTTTTATAAGTTTTCCTTAAAAAAAATAGAAGACATCTCATCGAATTTATAAGTAATATTTATGATTTGATTCACGGCATTTTGTTTAAACTAGACTTTTTAGGAACCTATCTAGGACGTATTGAGAGGTGTGACTATATTTTTCTCTATGTCATATTTTATATTTTCTGAATTTTCATCTAAATTAAAATAAAATTTATATTATATTCGGTATGAATTCTCTATAATTAATTAAAAGAAATAATGGTTAAATTAAATAAAATTACTTGATCATTTTTAAACTTTCAAACATTTTCATACTTTTTCTTTTTTTTCTCTCTAATTAATCGTGAGAGAATGCGTGTCGCATAAAAAATCATTCATGTAAATATTTTTGGAGCAATAGCATATCCTGAATGTAAGCACTGAAACTAACCCTATGCCCCAAAACATCTACTTATAAGAAATATTTTTGATTATAATGGATTTGTATTTTAATTTTAGAAGTTTGTGTCTTATGTTTTTTGTAAAAATTTTTAATCTGCACATTATTTTATTTAATTTTGGTGGTGTGATATTTCTATTAAATATCAATGCCTTTGATGAAATTTTAACATGGGGTATATTATTAATGAGCAATCTAATTACTTCGTTTTTTTGCTATTTATTTATTTTTAAATAAATTAATCAAGATTATTATTTATAAATATGAAAATTCTACATTTAGAAGATATCTGACTAAATCTAAAAATATTTGGGTTTGCAAAGCAATACGAAAAATCGGAATCTTATTTTTCTGTACATTGTCCTTATTTTGAAATTATTTCATCGTTACCCTTATGAAGGGGCTTGAATTATGTCAGGATTATTGTGAGAAGTTAACATGTATACTTTTTTTTATCTAAAGAAAGAGTAAACTAATCGAAAAATAGTAAAAATTATATGAAGTCAAAAAATTAGAATTATAAATGTAAGATCTGCTATGATACCTTGAATAAGAAAATTTCTAAATCTCGTTTTGTTTTTATTACTTATCTGTCCGTTGATAACTTAATTTTACCTTTAATAAAAAATTCATAAAATAGAATGCTTTTACATCATCGATAAACGAAGAATTCAACTAGCAGGTTAAATAATCCTGCCCTGATAAAAGAAAGATTCTTACGTATATATGGAAAGAGATGTACATTTCAGCCAACAATCTGTCTCTAAAACACTATATTTAATAAATTTATCATTAAAACGATTGTGCTTATTTTTCATTTTAACAAATATCAATCGACTTTTAGAGACGATAAGTGGCAATGGTGGTCAAAGTAATGATATCCATATCCCAACTTCTTTTCTTTGGTGAAGCCAAATTCAATCAACACACAACAAAATTGGGAATATTTCTTGGATATTCAAATACAAAATTACTATTAGTTCAAATAAAAAAGTATATAAGAGTATAATTTTAAATATACATCTCAAGGCAGAGGCAATGGCTTTTGAAATTACCAATAAACCTTAGAAGGAGGGAAATGAACCCTTTTAATATATCAAATCGGTTTGAATATTTTATGGAACATGGAAATTCAATATTAATTATCGATGGTTGTAATTTCAATCTCCAGAAAAACTCTCTTCGATTAACTTACAAGAAAATGATATTGCGAAAATCATCTTTCGTACTCCTCTAAAATTAAACCATATGAAAATATTTTGGGCCTTTGTTTCTTCTTTTAGAAAGAATTACATTCTTCTCTACCTTCACTCGAAGTCCTTTAATTATAAAATACTGTGTTAAAATATCGTATTAATTATAAGAAACTTTTTTTTACAAAAGAAAATACATTATAAAAATTTAATATCACTCTTCAGCGTTAAAATTCTTTTTTTATCTGCATCGCAAACTCAAATAAAAATTTAATTATTTTGAAATAATGCATCTTTTTTTATAAATGAATACATTTTATAATTCGAAATCAAACTGTTTTTTTCTATTTTCTACATAATGAAATTTTTCGATTATGAACCTAGGATACTTTATATAAATCCCAAATTGAACATTTTGAGGAAACTATTCATTTCGCACTTTATCTTATTGTATATATTAGAATCCTCTGTAAAATAAGGCAATGGCAGTTCCTTGTCACCATACTGTGACAAATAATAAATCGATTTTACTTTGTGTCCTTATTTACTATAGATAGCTGAGATTTAGATTATATTAAACACTATTGAGATAGATTTGTAAAATTATACACTGAAAACTATTACCTAAGTGGCAAGAAGTAATAAGAAACTTTTAGAAAGAAGTGTTACAGTACACACTTTAATTGATTTTTTAACGGCAGTAAACTCGCGGCTACTTGAATGCCGTTTAGCTTTTCTCCAAAGGGTCTAAAACAATTATTATGCATTTAATATATTCTAACAAAATCTAATTAAGGCAAAAAATATTATATTAAACTTCATAAACCAATTATGTATTTTTTATATATATTTTTGAACAAATTTTTTAATTCTTCTTTGAAATTATTGTTTAACAGCAAGCAACACATAGCTTCAAGAGAAGGATAGATAATAATATAGGCGACAAGAATTTTTACTCCCATTGAAGGAAAAGTAATATCTGTGACACCAAAATGATTTAGATATTGAAATATATCCAAAACAACTATACCAAATATGGGTATATTTAATATAATTAACAATAAAGATATCCATAAAAGCTTAAATGTTACTTTTTTAATAATTATTTTATTATAGCTTGACTTAAATTTGCTTTTAATAGACATCTTCTCCCGTATGCTTAATTTAGAACGTAACTTTAACGCTATTAAAATGTTTATAGTTATCAAAGCAACTAAAGAACCAATGTAAGTCAATAAGATTGACGTTATTCCAAAAAATGGCTCTGCTATAGAGGAATATGTGCAAAATGGAATTTTTGAATTAGTTATCGTGTCATTTTTTATATTCTTCCAATCAAGCGTGGTCGTCAATGAAAGAAAAATTGACAAAATCCATATCCAGCAAACTGTTAGTTGTAGCTTTTTATGATTGTATGAATTATGAAATTGGTCAATTTTATTTCTAATTAGAATATATCTCTCAATGAAAAAAGACATTAAAAAAGATTTAGAGCTATAATTAAATATTTTAGATAAAAATATTATAGCGGCACAATCTAAATAAGGTATATCTGTACACATTGCAATAAATGATCTATATGTATGAGTTATTAGCGCATCAAGACAGTTAGATATCAATAGATTTGTAATAATAATATTAGATTTGATATTTCGCAATTGTGGTTTTTTGATAAGAAGGTAAAGGATCAAACTGGTTACTCCAAAGATTATCAAATCTGGAATTATTTTCAGAACAAAAAATGATAAATTCAACGATGTCAGTGAACAGTTGTACATAATCTGATTTTAATAGTCGGAGCCATATATTTAATTATTTATTTGCATAAAGGAATAAATTTTATTAAAATAATACATGATCGTACGATAACTTATGAAATTTTTTATTACCATACCATATAAATTTCACGATTAATATTTCCTTTATATAATATAAAGAAAATTTAAAGTGTGCATCGATTTTATGCTGTACTTACTCATCAACCTAAACATAGAATGTCAGGGTGAGTGTATTGGGCGACATGTGAGATTTTATCTTCAACAATTAGTTTTGTTTGTTTGTGACATTATATCATTCTCATATGTTATAAGATTGTTAAATACTGAAGCTTCCGTCTGTAATTATAGATTTTCTTAAAACATTGCACTTATTTATTGCTTAAAAAAAGATCTTGCAAAAAAAATTAATTTCCTTTTTATTATTTTGATTTTTATTTGAAAATATAAATTTTTGAAAATCTTACATCGACAAATTCTCAAAATATAACTCTTAAATAATGTAAAGTAGGAGGGCAAAATGGGTCAAAAATATCTAGGGGGAAGTTTGACCACAGTAGTGACTTAGACACTCTCACAAATAATAAATATCTATTATTTTATAAAAAAAAGATTTAGTGAGGAATAAATGACAGTTTTATAAATTTTTCTATTGCTTATCAATATAAAATAATATAAAAATTAAATCCATTTTTAATTCATTCCAACGATAACTATCAGGTTCGTAAGTTTTTAAAAAATATTTGTACTCGCACTAGAAACTATTCTTAAAACTAATAAATATACAGCTGCATACATTTTACTATATTTTTTTGGCTCTTGATGATACATCTAATAATTGATGACCCTACGAAAACTGAAATTATGAAAAAATATTTTGTATTTTATTCTGTAAGAAAGAACTGATTCTATAATCCATTAAAACTGTCTTCCCTAACATAAAATAATATTAATTTTTTATAACTGAAACAAGTGGATAAAAAGTTTAACTCACACGGATGTAAAAATAAACTTTCTTGTATCATATTGTTAAAACAATCTTACTCCGCGATTTAGGATATTCATAAAAGTATGCAATTGGTATTATAAAATTGAGAGATTTTTAGGCTTTTAATAATTATTATAATATGATGTGTTTTTTTGTATGTAATGCCCCCATTCTAATATTCAATCTGTAAATTGAATTGAAAAAACTAAATATAAAAAAAAGATACATTCTTAGAGGGCAAACTATAAATTTATTAAAAAATGAAACTAATCGAGAATTTTAGCTCAATTTATACAATAGTTATTAATGAGATATATTAATCATCCCTTATTTCTCAAATTATCTCATTCTAAAATAAATTTTTAGAGCAAAAAGAACAAAATAATTACTAAAGTTAAAATATATTCGATCTTTTGATGAAAATTTTTTCACTTTTAGGGTATTTTACATTGATCCTTTCATATCATATTAATGATTCAATGATGCTGACACTGAGGGGGAGAATGAACGTAAGGTATATTAGATTAGAGTCTCTGACACTACCATTAATATCTTTTTATTACTGCTAGCTTAAATGAGGCAGACAACGTAACCACAAAAATTATAAGGCTTTCATTACAAGATATCGGTGAGATTCGAGACGTTGAGCCAATGAAAAAAAAAA
>SGJC01000823.1:0-12092 GCA_009887335.1 Henneguya salminicola
TTTTTACAAGAATCAAACTTTGTATAATTTACAATTTTGAAACCAATAAAATGACAGAAAAAGTTATTTTATCAACAAACCTATTATAATATGTATAATAGTTAATCCAAACTATTCACTTTAGTATCAACGATAATATATGTATACTTTTATGATATATTATAGATCTAAAACTTGACTTGGTTTCGAATTGCTTTACAGTTTTTCCTTTATTATTTTTTTGTAAAATAGATGGATTAATATGACTTTTTCAGGCACAGGTATGCTAGGAATGGCGATCGAGAAGCTTATCTAAGTTTTATCTAGTATGTATAGGTTTAATCAGCTAGGAGTTGACATCATATTTTATAAGTAAGGAATGTTTTTAAAAGGAAAACGAAAAGCTTTATTGCTTCCACCTTTGTTTTTAGTTATAAATGAATGTTTTTAATAAGTTAACAATTTATTTATAATATTATTTTCGATTAAGATATTAGGTCATAATTGATAACTTTGGCCTAGGCCCTAGGACGTTAATTATACCTTTTTTTTTACAATACCCATGATATTTTTGCAATTTTTGTATAGGCTTCAGTGTTATAATCAGTTATAAAATTTGGGCTATAGTTCCCTACTTTGTTGTGTATTTCGATATAGGCAGCCCACCTATTATAAATCATAGTCATATAAATGGAATGCGGTGATTTTGTTCGCAAAACTAATTTCAAGCCCGATAATCTTCCTTAACCAATATCGATTAAATATATTTTCTTAGCCTATAATGATGTTTCTCACAAAAATTAATATAAATTTAAAATGAAAAAAAAATAAAAAATATTATTGCAATAAAAGTTTAAAAAACCGATTTTGGGAACAAAAATGGATCTACTTAATTCGGATTAAAAATAATGGAATTATTTTACGTAAAAATGTTTTAAAATCTATCAATCAATTTTAACAAAAAAAATGTAATTTTTGTGTTAATATATATTTTTACTTTTAATTTTATAAAAAAGTTGAAGTTTACATAAACATGAGCATATTCTAAATTTTAGATAAAACTGAAAAATCTTCTCGAAGTGTAGAAATTAATCAATCTACAATTTAGTATCTTACGGGAAGTGGGTTGGGTATCAGGATGCATCCAATAGTTATCTTTTATGATTGGCAATTTCTTAAGTGATACTTTTTAGTGTTTCCGCCTCTCTTTGGTTATACTTTAACCTTCATCTCCTTTTTAAATGCTTGAATAATACATCAGAGAGGAAAAATTAAAACTTTCTATTAGTTTAAAAATTCTTTTTGAGTGAGCCAATTTTCCAGGTTATAGATAATTTTCAACCAGGCACGGGATGTTATTATTTTATTTGTTGACGATCTACTCTATTCTAGCAACATTTTCTGTCTGTAAATTATTTTTATGTATGAATAATTCAATTAATATTGTAAATGATACAATAATGAATAAATAAAGTAATCTTATGTTTATATTTACGAACATATATCGATCCTTGGCGAATCCCACTCCATTGTACATTTGGTGATGCAGCGAAAATGTTTCTATATTAATGCCTGATAATATATTATGGCGTTAAATTAAACCGTAAAACCTCTTTAGAATGTTAAATGGATTGCATAATATAATTTGATCAATTCCTTATATGTTGATTCACATTATACTTTAAAGTTAATATCAATATGGTTTTGAATTTTCATTGATTTATTTTAATTTACAAGTCTTTTATAAATTTCAATAGTATTTATCATATTTATTAATATATCATAGTTGATCAAAATGAACGAATCGAGTATCAATATAGACAAAAATGTTCATTTTATCAAGTAATATTAAATAAAATATATTTTGAAAAATTCACCAAAAAATATAACAATGTGAAAATTGAATAACGCCGGATAAAATTAGTTTCGATCAAAATAGAGAATACGCCAAAAATCTTGAAAATTTATATAATTTATGAATTAGTTTGAAGGATATTTATTTCGTATTAAATATGAAATTCATTCTGAGGAGTCATCAAAAATGTTTAGAACTG
Organism: Henneguya salminicola; assembly: GCA_009887335.1. Taxonomy (NCBI): domain Eukaryota; kingdom Metazoa; phylum Cnidaria; class Myxozoa; order Bivalvulida; family Myxobolidae; genus Henneguya; species Henneguya salminicola. The sequence continues at coordinate 2,034 of SGJC01000823.1, forward strand.
GAAATTCGGCACTATATTCCCAGTTATGTGGACATGGTGTTCTATTTTTTATTTTTGAAGTACAATCCATTTTTAAAAAATCCTTTGCAACATTTTAATATTTTGGATGGGAACTGTATTGTTGGGGGGGGGGTCTCCAAAATTTATGCCATGAATACTAATCTCATGAGAAAAGCTAATGATGATAAATTTTGGTAGGATAACCATACATCTGAAATGATGCATATACCTAGAAGAGCAATGGTTTTATATTATTCTCATATGAGTTTAATCAGATCCATTTACTTAAAATTATACGAAAACGGCATAACCATGATCTGCATTTTTTTGAATTTCCTTGAACATCCCTGCTGCTCTAGCCTTCTTCATCAGTTTTACTTTCGTTCGATTACATGGACTGAATCGATCTCAACAGTTTTCCCCTATTTTCCCAATCATTTTATTTATTCTAAATATTTTCATTGTAGTAAAAACATATATTTCGTATAAAAGGTACCCAATCGGTCACTAATTTGTATGAAATGTCGGTATCCCTGATTATAAACAGGTGAATAACGTTTTGCCAATAAATGTATTAAAAGAAGTGTGATCGAGAGGAAATATTAATTTCATAAAAATCAATACTGACTTGTGCGCCATTTCATTTATTCATTCATTTGAAATATTTCACCTTCCCTTTACCCATATTTGCCTGTGATATCAATTTCCCTGTTTATTGGCAACTTTTCCATATCTTGAATGGGTATATCAAAGTATTTTATCTTAGATAAGAACATTTTCGATTGATTAATTTCTAAATTTCGAAAATATTTTTACGTAACATCTTCAAATTCACAAAATGCGAATGCTTTTCTTAACCTCGAATATTTTTGTTATTAAAAGTAAAAATATATTTTATAACGCAAAAATTTACTCAAAATTATTTTTATTTTAAAACAGTTTTAAGTAAAATTATTCAGATATGTTTAATCCGGATTAAGTGTTTCCACTTATTTTCATTTTTGCCAGTTTTCTTATCTTGTTGTTGCACTTTTATTTGCCCATTAATTTTAAAACATATATCAATTTTGGTGAGAAACCTCATTATATGAGGGGAATATTTGTTTTAGCAATATTAATTTTTCGCGTAATTTTCACCCAATCAAATTAGCGTTATATATTGCAGCATTGTAGAATGATGAGTTTATATTGGTTGATTAGCAACCGAAACTATAAATTGGTTCTGCTTATCATCTATATTTATCCAAGAAAAAAACTCCACCCGAGCCCAATCTTTAACCAACCTTATATTTTAGCATGAACAACAGTCTATCGGGAGTTTCTACAATTACATCCTCTCTACCGTTTTTTTTCATCGAGCGAGCAAGATGCCTCGTCATAATAAATATATAATTTATAAAACATTAAAGAGCTCCCTATAAAATAGTAAGAGTCGGTTATTACTCTTTAACTTGCACCAAATCTAAACGCAGCTTACAAATGCGTGTACTTTCTTGTCCAATAATAAATACTTCCCGCGAGCTAATACTCTGGCGGTACAGCGTCCATAGAGAGAAGATATTGGGTGTGATGTTCAGAGGGTGAGACCCCCACACTACCGCTGAATCTTGGCAGTAGTGCCTACCTAGCGTCTGCATCGGGACAGACGGGGGACATTGAAGCCACCCTCGAAAGAGACGAGTAAGGCTTTACACATCCAGGCCGAGTAAAAAAAAATTTATAAATACTTAAAATATTGTCTCGGAATGGCAATGGTGATTTTTGGAACCCTTTACCTTTGGTAGGAGTGCATTCGGATTTTCAAATATTGCAATATTAAAGAAAGCCTAGATCTAAAATAGAATTAAAGCACGTTAAATAATTTATCTAATAATACAAAGAGAATTGTGATCCCAAATAATGACAAAAAAAATTATAAAAACGTAAGCTCCAATATTATGAAATGTAACAGAAGTATATCTCAATGAAGGCATACCAAGTATAACGTGCTGATTGGTGTGAATGCATCTAATATTACAATATAGACAGGGTTCGGGCTGCATCAACAGAGAATTTATAAAAAAACTCAATTTGATCTGTTTCTGTTGGTACTAAAGTATAGCTTTAACAACAAGGTGGAAATAAGAATTCTAAATGGAAAAAAAGGAAATGCTTACTAAGATTAAAAATGTAAAAAAATACAAAAAGAACCTAATATATTATAATTATCATTATTATTCATATTAAACAATTGTCTGCAAAATTTGTGTTTTAAAACGAAAGCCCGAAATAAAAAAAGTAAAGCGGGCGTAGCGGTGGTGAATTATACGGGGTATCGTCAGCTTTAGCGTTATGAGAATTTAGTGTAAGAAAAAATCACATTCATAAGCCAACCCTCCTTTTATGATAAATTAAAAGAATTACTTTAGAAGTTTCAAGAGGCTAATTTTTTATGATTAATAATTTCATAAAATGGATTTAATTTTATAAATTAATTACACAAAAATGGAAGCAAATTTAGAAATAGCAGTACTTGCAATGTAAATTAATACGTTCAGCCGCTTTATTGTGGCGTGAATTCCTCGTGACTCATTCCCTTCAGTATTATATGATTTATTAATTATTTAATTCTTGTCCATATATTTAATATATTATTAAAGTTGTTGTGTGCGCCACAATGTCATAGTAGTCTAAGCTATAAAAATTTAATGTTTTAATTACAAATTCTCTGGGAAATAATAAATAGAAGCATTTTTAAGATATTCAAACAATAGTTTTGACATTCGGATGAGTTTGAATAAAAAAAACAAAAGACGAAATTGAACAATTGTGAATTTAACGGCTTCACGCATGCGTGTTATTTTTGTAAAATGGTTGTACCATCGTCTTCATCTACTGTAAATTAATTATTCTCTATGAACATCAGTTATCAAAAAAGGAAAGAAAAGTAATAAACATTAAAACTTTACACCCTTTACAATATCAATGGATGTTTTGGTTTAATAAACTATCTAGAACATATGAGTTTGAGGCTAAGCTCGTCAAAATTCACGTCATTAAAACTGTGGAAGAATTTTGGTCTGTTTTTCAGCACATCAAACATCCAATGGAATTATCCAAGGAAGAGGAATACAGTTTTTTTAAAAATGGAATACCTCCAAAGTGGGAAGATCCTCAGAATTTAAGTGGCGGTAGGTGGAATTTTCAATCCAACAAATACGACAAAGAGGTCAAAATGGACGAAACGGATTTATACCTAAGACTTGTAAAAACTAATATTGATTATAGTTACTTGTATTGATTGGTGACAATCTTGGTCAATTAACTGACCACGTCAATGGCATCATGTGCTCTCAACGTGTCAACGGCCTCAGGCTTAGTGTCTGGACTAGTATCACTGACGAACGAGCAAAACAATTAGGGTGATTATTATTATTTTTTAAATCAAACAGTCAAAAACTATATGATTTTCTAGAACTCAGCAATGTTGCGTCGTTTGAGGTATTTATAGGCTTTTAAAACAGACATTTGAATCTATTATCAACAATAAAAGACAGACCTTATATCAAATTGACAAGAAAAAACCATATTACAATAAATAAATTTTCATACAAATTGTGTTTTAATTAGATTTTCTTCAAAATTGTTTTCAGTCTTCTTTTATTATCCTCTGATATCCTAAAGTTTTCTCCTCTCATTAGAGAAGAGCTTAAATCAGTTATATATTGTCACAGGAGGCCCCTATATCTAGTCGTGAGAATATAGATATATTTGTAAAAATTAGTATCTAATTGCCATAGAATATTTGTAGGAAAGATTTTTTAACATCTGAAAGCTGACTAAGATTTAATAAGGATATATTTTCAGGGAGCGATAGGCGGTTCATCAAGTAACGGAGATCCATTAAATCTATACCAGGTTGCGTATTCCATTTACCAAGTCAGTAGTAGCCATAATGTCTCATAAACAATACTCACACATGCTTTTCCTCTAAAAATACATTATTTTGAAGCCATTGACTTTTTTTCTACCGATTAACAATAAGCTTGCTCTTCTCTTTAGCTGATGTAACGCGTCTATTTACTAGCCGGGAACTGCTTGTTGATAGGAAGCATGTTACAATCAGTTGTAGCTGATTATTTATCAAAATATAAACGAAGAAAAATACTTAAATCAAAAATATACTTCGCAAGCAGGCTTAATTATTAATTTACAATTAAATGACAAGCCCTTAGTAACTGACAAATCTATAATTTGCACGCGTTATCATATCTAAACTTATGCATAAACCCCATATTTTCTCTCATATTGAAGTTTTTAGCCTAAGAATTGAAAATTAATTAAAAACACTTGGGCATTGGCTGACGATATAATTAGAGCTTTGATTGTTTATGGCATCACTTATCTTATTTGAAAATAAATTCATAGTTTAAAGAGAAATCTAAATTATTTAAAACTAATCAATTTTGAAACAATTTATAAATTTCAAATTTTACAGAAAAAAATAGTTATTATTTGCAGATGCGGCACAATTGGACGCTAAAAAATAAAACAAAATATTTATTTTAAATGCATTGTCATGAAATTGATTCCCCACAATTTGAAAATATTATTTCTCAAACACCTGACCAAGTGTTATTATTAGACGTCAGATCTCCTTCAGAATTTCAACAAGACAAAATAGAACATTCGCATAATATACCATGTTATTTTATTTTTTTATGCAACTTAGACGATAAGATATCAGAAGCCTTTGCATTTGACAATTCTGAATTCGAAAAAATATATGCTTTTAGTAAGCCTTCACTTGATGCCAATATAATTGTGTTTTGCAAGGCAGGTATTCGTAGTGCAATAGCATGCGAAACGATGTGTTCGATTGGATATATTAAGTTTGTAATATTTGCTAAATTTTAGGGCTAAATGCTTAAAAGGTGGTCTTAAATCCCTTCCCCAAAAAATTTAAAAATATAATATTGTCAGAATAAAATAATTATAAAGATTTATGTATCTTTTTAATATGTGCATGTTTTGTTTATTATATGTGTCTTTTTAAATTCACAATTTTTTCAAAAACTTAAGGAGCGTTTTTCAACTTTTTTACAAAATCTGAAAGTCAAAAATAAAATAAATCATTCGCAGACTGGCTGATGGCTGGTCAGAAATAAAAAACTAGCCAAATACAGTGCTAATATTCATTGATTTAATACGCTATGATTCTAGGAAAGTTTCTGGGTTATATGAAACAGCCCGAAGATAAGCGGTTTGAGAAGACGGAGAAATAGGATTAGCGGAATTTAGATGAGCACCATTGTTTAGATCCAACACGGCTGTTAAGTTTTCTATTAAAAAGCACAAAGAAAAGGGTCTATATTTTATGTTTTAAACACAAATAGAGCATGCTTTTTTTTCTTCTGCAAATCAATATAGATTAAGCTTAGGCCATAAAATTTTCAGAACAATATACTTTTTTCCCAATTTGATCAGAAGCATATTTATTGATGAAAACCAGTCCCAGCCATCACACATTTTTAATTCAGGTAGAATTGCTGATCCTGATGATATTTTCTGTTTTCTCACTATATTATTTGTATATTCCGCCTTCTATTCTCTCAAGACATCGTAGGGAGGGGATATGAGACTCAAAAGTAGGCATTATTACAAGCTATTTATAAAAATATTAGAAAATCCGATAATTTAGTGCAAATGCCTTTTCTAATTTTGTCACGGGAAAAAAAATCAACTTATTATCATACCTTCAGGAGATAGAATAAGGTAGCAATGGACTAAAAATGACTTGAGAAAAGAATTCATAGTCTTTTACCTGTTATTTTGAGACATAAATTTATCGATTTAGAGTTGTAGTAGTCGAATCACATTGAACTTGTCAAGGAAATCGAATTGCGTAGATTCGAGTCTGAAAGTAAATAATTAATTTGTTCAGCTTGAAAAAAAAAATATGAAATGTATGAGAGACTGGTATTATAACCTGTTTTAGGACCGATACAGTTGTGTAAAAGACCATGAATGGTTGATATAGTAGAAAAATTGCTTTGGCAATAATAGATATAAACTTAAAAAATTATCTTAATGGGTGTCCTGTCGCAATTATTAACGCAGATTTCAGAGAGAGCAGCAACTGCCGGCAACATATTCCGATCTATGCCTTATCCATAGTAATAGGCAGCAATACCCTTTATATGACAGAAAGGGATTTTTCCTACGGTAACTAAAGCGTTTTATTCTAAGGCAGAAGTATGGGTTGGGAGGGGATGAAACTCCATAAGCTATATAGATTCGTGTTTATTAAGTGTCCCTTGGATTATCCTTCATAATAATTCTAATATAGGTAATTGTTGAACGAAATTACCATTTTGTTTGTTCAATTCCTTAAAAAAAAATTAAGATTGTTATGTCACAAACACTGTTAGTAGTTTCAAACTTCTTAGTATAATCTGCTGAAAGAGATAATATTATGTTAAAAAGATAAAACCAAACTTTTATTTGGAAAAAGGATAATGAAATACAGAATGCAAGTAAAAATTTTAGTATATGTATCAGAATCGTATCTATGAAAGATTGCAAGTTAATACTTAGGGAATGGAAAATAGAATTCAATTTTAATTGAACCACAATATAGGTTGATATATTAAAAAAATAAAAATCACATCTTAATGTTAATATTCCAAGCAAATCTGTTAAATTTGATAATATTATTGTTTAACATATCCTACTCCAATATCAAGGCTTATCGAGAATAAAAAAAAGCTTAGAATGAACCATTATATAACACTCAACAAAATGTTCGAATGCCCCAATTCGTCCTTTGATCATACAGAAAGCCCAGAAATTAAAGGCTGTGCGGAACAACTATACATTATTATTCATGGATAATTCTGAGCGAAATACAACGAAAATATGATTAATATATTGCCCTAATACTCACAGAGCTATCAAGGGACAAAATTTGTTCTTCTATCTGGTTAGAGAAGAACATGAAAGCAAACCTGGACTACAAAATCAGTAATTACGACCGTCTGTCGTATTATTATATTATAAATTTGGAATAATATCTAAACAAGACAGGAATTTAATAAAAAATCATCCTAAAATACAATAGTACGCCTGGCAATCATTGATTGCTAAAAATTATGCTTTGTAAGGATGATTTTTGTTTTAACTCATATTGCCACACTCTTATTGACCCCTAACGAAAATGAATAATCATAGACATAAATTTAATAACATCAAAGAGGTAGGAATAATATCGTCGCAACTATATACACCAAGAGCAACGTAAATATGATCGAATTTTTGAAGAAGATCATAATATGAGTATACCTTATTTTTTTAAATGATAATCAAAAATATTAACCACAACTTTATTCTTGCATGTTTCAAAAAAAATTCAGACATGCAGTGGGATTAGACGATAAAATCTTCAAATGGTTGCTTTATAATTGATAAACAAAAATATTTTTCTTGAGAACAGGTTGATTATGATATAAAGATGGGAAAGAAAGGCATATTAGAAGTAAAATTGATAAAATACTTACAATTTAATAAAGAAAAAACACGTACACTTATTTCGTTCAAAATCTTAAAGGGTGGAGAAAAAAAAGAAGCTTGCTTTGGTAAATTATCAAAAACAGTCAGTATGAAAAGGTTAAAATCATTGCGCATAACTTAGACAATATTACTATTTAGTTGAATATAGCTAGGGCCATATGTGTGCACAACAGAATCCTTTTATTTTATAAAGATAGTAATTGCATAAAAAACGAATAACAACTACATCCTCTTGAGCCAAATTTCCTGTGGTATTGCTCTTTAAGAAAAATAAATTGAGGGGAGTTTTACACTGCCGATAATCTTGGCAGTGGGCTTACGTAACACCGACTTTTGTGAGATTTGCGACCGTGGATACTCTTCTCGAAGAGATAATTAAAGTTTTACGAATGAAGTGTGCGTGTAAAAATAGCTCAATTCCCATTCTTTGACGGAGAAAAATCATTCCTTACTACATCTGAGTTTAGTGAACAAGAAATTATTTTTTTTAAATCCAGATTTTTTCGTTATATCTAAATAAAATTTTTTTTACTAAATTACATGTTCTCCAAAAATTCACATGTATTAAATACGATTATTCCAAAATTATAATATTTAATTCATTTTTGGCCCAAAATATATGCGTAAAAATATCCTTTTATTCCCCCCCCCCTCTCCCAGTTATTCACGTTTGAAACAGAAACTTGGGCACGGCGAATTGCAAGACAGGATTGTAGCAAAAAATTATAATATTTCAACAAATAATTGTACTAAATACGCTTTAGGTAATGTCGCAGAATATTTTAAGAATAAGAAAATAAGCGTGCTAACTTGGACAATAAAATCCTTAGGTATGAATCCAATAAACCTCCTGAAGCATTTATAACCAAATCAAAGTCATTAAGGAGTGACGGCATAAATTTGAGCAAATTAAGGAATATATGGAAGGAACCATACGATAAAATATAAGCATTGCTGTATTAATTGCTAGTAAAAAATATTATTAAACCAGTTAAGGAGGAAGTTGAAGAAAAGGGTTGCCTCATTAATTATGAAAAATTTTATTTCGTTTTTTCTCAACCAATGTATAAGGTCAAAAGTTTTTACTTACAATCGCAGAGTACTAAAAGCTAAAATACACGGTGAATGATGGATAAAAATATAGAATTTTTAAAATCAATGAAGTTCATAGACAGTCGTTGAATGCCGACAAAAAGCGTTAATGAAATACTGTAAACCAATCTTGAGAATATACACGCGAAGGGTATGGGGAATATTAAAATCTATGAAAAGGATTTACCGTAAGAAAATTACACTCGATTACGGTATCCAGACATTAAGAGGCTAATTGTTGGATTTATTAAACGAAACTTCTACACTAGGGTTCATGTCTTGTTAGAGTTTTTAATCTGGGTAGTCTGCGAACATCTGCAAGTATGTGTAGTTTAACTAGAATGACATTATTTTAATCGTGCATATTCTGTTAATGTAAAAATTGAGCTCATACCCCATAATTTAACTATATCCCAATTGACACTATACGGTTGATTATATTAAGCATGCGGGAGTTGGGCCAACTTTAAAAAAAATTAATCAGAACTAAAATCGTTAATGAAGCTCCCTATTATCTAGCCGATTTACAATTGTTCGACATTCAACATAATAGCACAACTCAGTCTGACATTCTCTAATATAAGAGTCTATATTAGTGCAATAAAAGATCTTGTATTAAATACCAAAAGGACCACGAAGTAAAATTTGGAAGTATAAGTCATGACCTCTTGAAGATTGCATACTTTGAGATTTAACTCATTCTCAGTAATCACAACATTATTATTGAAGGAATGGTAAAAGACTTACTTATTCTTTCGGCTTTATATTAACCATTTCTTATTAAGAGTACCATATCAATTTGAATAGTAATAATTTAAGCTGCATGCATAAAAATGATTGGTATCTATCCTAGTTGAAAAACCAGCACGAAAATAATTGCAAAAAAATCATGAAAACTGCAACTCAAAATACATCTAATGCTAAAACTAGTTAAAAATGCTAGCTGCTAAAATTTTAATGTAGAATAGCGAATCGAACTTAAGATTCTGTTTTTTAGTAAAATGCAAGACTTATAATTGATTAACTAAATGTTTGATTTGTTACATGTCTGCTTATATAATATTTTTACACTTTCGATTCAAGTTTAAAATAATGAAAAAATATTATTGAATTTAGTTCCTGCCTTCCAATTTCTCAAATTTTATAATTCTCGAACCTGTCAAAGCGCAATGACAACTAAAAATTTGACACTATCTTTAGCCATTTTATTTAGTTGGATTTGATGTAATCATTGAATATAAAAATGTAGAAATAAATATGCAAAGAGGAGAATGCACGATGATTGGTAATAGTTTTGGTAATAAAAAAAAGATATTACTTACATGTTGATTTTGCTAAAAATATTCCCATCGGGTGAGGCATAAAAAAATGCCATCTTGTAAAAATCTACTTGTTTTGAAGTTAAAAAATTTGTAATCT
>SGJC01000824.1:0-11212 GCA_009887335.1 Henneguya salminicola
ATTTATTTGTCCCTTTTTTTTATATTAAATACGATTGCAAAATTTTAATATAACATTTTTTTTTACGAATTTTCGCATTTGATTTTGACGAAAGATTAAATCACAACACTAAAAGGTGTTTTTTTTTTTTTTTTCAATGGATAGATCAAAAAAAGAAAATACGATTCAACTATAGTCCGTTTGAATGCTTTACATGTAGTAAATACACAAATCAACAGCGAACTCAATGCTACCCAAAGAATAAGACAGTAAAAGACGATTTTGAATTAGAAGGACTTGCTCATACCCTCTTATAGTTCAAGTACCCTTTATGATCAGATAACGAGTCCACTAGCTAGAGCTATGAAATAATCTCGACTAAAGTTTTTTATTTTTAAAATTCTGGCAAAATTAAAAACGATTGCTGATTGCATTAAAAAAACATAACTTTATCTCGGCACTCTTCGTTCACTTATTAAAATGGCTTTCCTGCCATAGCTAATATTATTCTTCAATTTTGTGAACGAAAAAATGCAGAAAGGTCTAGAAACAGGAGTGTCTAGCTCGATTTTACCATTTGTCGCATTAAAAACTACATGGTATCTCGTGAATTTGTCAGCATGCAAATAAAATTTAGCCGCACGTCTACAAAATAACATATGGCACCCTATTTTTAAAAAATGCAAGAATTGTTCTGTAAAATTTTGTTAAAAATTTGAATATTTGAAGACAGTTCGTCTTTTACAAATCGATTAAAACCAATTGTATTAGGGGTTGTATATTGCAGGGAGCCGAACAAAAGGCCGAAACAACAAATTATTAATGGATGTTAAAAAGAGTAGGACATTAAGTAAAATGAACGTGAGAGGGATCGTAAAAAAAGTGAAAACATCAAGCTCTGACATTGCAGAGTTATTTCAAATTAATATGAAAGTATTAAGATAAAAAAACATTATGGCATAATTATCGAACACCTTGTATAAAGTATGACCAAGTTGGCCAACGAAAATCATTTTATTTTTTTATACAAATTAATAATTTGACAATAGTTTTTAAATACAGCTAGAAAATATCCCCTTGCAACTCATATTACAAAAGAACGAGGTTGGAGAGATGTTACCACCCCCTCCTCTCCACATTATGCTTTTTTGTCAAAAAGGAATCATATAAGTGAGATAAAATTAACAGAGACACCATAAACGTCATCTTGATAAGATAGATGTTTTGAATTTTATGCATCCGCATAGAAAAATGAATAGCTTTAAAAATATCAATTATAACTGAAAAGTCGAATTCATCTTTTCTTTTTTCAATGCAATCATAAAAGTTGAGAAATATAAACGCTTATACCGGTTCATAATAATTCAAAACGAATCTAAATATTGTTTCATTTCATTGCTTATTGATGATTTGTATCACTTAGCTTGTTATTTCGCCTTAAAATACCCATGAATTTTTGTATTTGGTTAAAATCTGGATGATAAACAAGAATAATTACCGTTAATCCTGCACGATTTTATGTGATGCCCCCTGGCAAGAATTTATGGCAACACGAATTGCCATTTTCACACAAATTCATCTATATTTATAAGTGTGAATTGCCCCATTCGCTTTATTAAATTGAATAATAAATTATAGGAAGAGATATAAATTTTTGGTTAGTCTCGAAGCGCTGGGCAGTATATTCTTACCATTTTATCAAAATAATAGGACTTTAAGGTGTACCAGCATGTGTAGGAACTGTAATTGATACATAAAATGTTCTAAGTAGCATTTATCGTGTACACGTTTGATTAGTTACAAGTTGATATTGTATTTTAACAGAATGAATACTTTTAAAACGAGGCCGAGGAATTAAATTGGTTCTACTTTAGCAATTAGTTATAAATGCATTTTTTTTAAAATATCACCTGAATATCTTTTTCGATTAAGATATTCAGCCATACATGATAACTTTATGTCTGGATCTTTTGTCGGGTATTGTAACTGTTATTTTCAACCATCTCCATTGTATTTCTATTTTTTGTGTATATGTTAGAATATCATAAAAATTTTGGTTATGGTGCACTATTTTGTGGTAGTGTCCATATTTTTATATTCCACTATAGGCCGCCCACCTATAAGAAATAATAATTGAATTAATGCGTATATGCAAGAGTATTGCACAGGGAAAGATGTTTCGGAATGAATCAACAACCAAAAATATAAATCGGTTATGTGGATTTTCTCTTTCTTTTCTAAGAAAAAAAAAGCTTATTCCCAATCTTCTACCAAAATTATATTTTTGTTTGAATAACAGACATTCATCAATTTGTCCTTTCGCTCGTTTTTTTCATCCTGAGTTGAAAGGTGTTACATAATAATATCTGTGTAATTATTAAAAGATCATAGAATACCATATAAAATAGTAATAATATAATATTACTCTTTCACTAACACTAAATTCAAAGGCGTGTTGGGAAGGAGAGTACGTTCTTGCCCAGAAATAAATAATACAAATATTATCGCGCAGTTGCAATCGTAACATTTAGAATCATGTATTTTTGGTGGGAATGCGCCTGAATTTTGTAATATTACAATTATAAAGAAATCTTATTTTCAAAATAGAATTAATTAAGAGGGAGAGTAAATAATTTAACAAACTCTACAAATAGTTTGATTTCAATTTTTTCCAACAAAATCGCAATAAAAATTGTAAAAATGAGAGCTAAAATTGTGGTACGAATTAGAAGTATATTTCTAAAAAGGTCATTTCGATTTTTTAAGGGCTGATTAGTATGCCTGGTACATCTGTCATTACAATATAGGCAGGGCTCACACTTTCAAAAAGACAGAATTTATAAAAAAATTAAATTGCATTTACTTCTAGGGGTATTTAAGTGGAGCTAAAAAATATAAGTGAAATTATACGGTAACTTGAGAGAAAAACAAGGAAATGCACATTCAGACTAAATATGTCAAAAACCGCCCAACCTATTATAACCATCTATATCTTGTATCTTATACAAATAGTTTAAAACTTAATGTGTAAAAAAACGGAAAAAAATAATTATAAAACAACGCATGCGTAATACGTTAAAATTTTCCATGATTACGACAGTTATATCGACCAATAGCTGTAAAATGATTTATTTCAAACATTTTTCCCGATTGTTTCCAAAATATACATTTTTATAATTTCTGAATTATTTCCAATAAATTTGTAATAACTCTAAACTAAATCTAAAAAATGCTCTCTTAATGTTACAGTCTATAATTAATTTTTACAATTTAGCTTTTGTCAATCGGCCTTTTGTCTTTGACCCCATTAATAAGACAGAATAATTTGGTGACGTTTTATCACTTTAAGAATCCTATTATTTTGAATGTACTTAATTATCCTCATGAATGCTTTGATTAATAAAATTTTATGGTTCTATTCGGTAATACGAGCCGTTTTTATTAAAAAAATGAAATTATTTTTATTTAATTAAATTGTATTTTTTAAATGTGTTTTAGATCTCCGGGGGCCAAAATTCCGCAATATTTTTAATAATTTTTTTCAAATGGATCTTGTTTGTTTAGAGTGGATCGTCATATATATTCTGAAATGTACGAATCCAAAAGATGACGATGCGTTGCTCTTCTGCGCTTTTTCCCCTTGTTGGCGGATCCCCATGTTCTCTCGATCGTTTGTGTATGAGCTCTGCTTATTGGATCCACGAAATTCTTGCTGTTGTCTACTGTTAAGTGTTTGTCATTCCCTATTTTAGTAAAGGATTTCCATTTGCCGCTTATTATAATTGTTGGGCTTTCTATCGTTCCGGGTTTAATCCATTTGTATATGAGTGGTAATAGGGTAGATTCTGTACGATCTTCTACGGGGATTATAAAGCCTTCTTTGCTCTCCCTACAGATTCCGCCAAATACCCATTGTTGAAATTATTGATTTAATTTACAATGAATTACAGGGGTAGTTTAAAACGGATCGTATGACCGAAAAGTACCCAAAAACAAATAAACCACAAATTTCTTGCATTAATAAATAAGAAATTCAAACTAAAAATACGACAAATACGCATGCTCATACATCAATCGATTCTGGAGAGTAGCCAAAGATATATACAGTTCTTTGATTTTTATTCTGAATATTAGATTTGAAATTGTTAGTTAATATTAAAAAAACGTATGAAATTAATTAAATGTCCGTACATCAGCAGAATATAATTTAAATGGTATTATTAAATAAATTATGATAAATATTGTTGAAGGTGTGCTAATATTCGATAATTACTTCAAACATATTATCATTTTAGATATTAGCTGCTAAATTTAAATCTTTGGCCCATCCTTGCTTTTGCTGTAGTATATGCGCGTGCCAATCTGTGAAAACAAAAAAGGGAATTCAATTTTCATAAATGTAAAATATAGCTGTTATGGGGAGTTTGAAAAATTTTCGATTTTGCTTGAACTTATGATCTGTAGCACACGCATGCGCGCATGCATTTGAATGACGATACCTCTATTTTACAAGATACATTTATCAATAAAGATATTCTTTTGCCTTTTATTAATATCAACCCAATCTTATCACCGCCACTGAGAAATTTTTCGAACTAAATCAACAATGTCGCAATCTAAATTGTACTGATCACATAAGAGGGTTTTATTGGACTGGAAGAAACATCAGTAAAAGAAAAGCTGTTATTCTTCAAAACGAATGGCAAGATACTGATCATCTTATTTGTTTTAGATGTAAAGGATGCAGTACAAGATTATCCTCCAGAACAAATGCCTGAGTATCTTTAGATGAAATGAATCGAGCAAATTGTAAATTATTCCCTGATAAGATGCTTCAAATAATATTTCATTGGATTATGAGGAGGCCTCTTCGTGAAAGCATGAAAAAACTGGACCTCAATGGAAAAACAATAGTATATTGGAATAATTTCAATCATGGATTATTTTAATTGGAAAATTCCCTTGCTCGCTTAAGAAATTGGCGAATGTGTGGGTGAAACTGATTAACAACGCGATGTCGCAACATAAATTGACGAATGTCTTGTTAAGGTCAAATAAATGTCGAAGGTGGAAAAAAACGCATAAATTAATGCGTGTGCGCTCTATAACACTAGAATGCCAAAAAATTTCGTATTTAATGGTTTTTTAGATTACGAGAAATTTGTTAGAATTCAATAAAAAAAATCTAGCATGCGCAGCGATTCGATTTTAATATGCTTTCAGTTGAATATTAAAAAAACTCATTAATCCGCATAAAATTTAAAAATGCGTCGAATTCAATAAATAGACATGAAAAAAAGGATAGAAAATAATAATAATTATAATGCTTGGTTTTACGAAAAATTTGAAATTTTCAAAATCTTCATTTAACTTATTGTTCGGCTGTTTGAAAACGACTCCTGATGTGTTTTGACGGATTTATGTGCACCTCTCCTGGTAATAAACGAATTTCTTCTTTATTGTTTCCCCAAATAAAAGTTAATTTGGGTGAGCGTTCGCAAAATGGTCATTGAGTCTACGGTTATACCTCTCATTAACCATGTTGAACGAAAATATGTCCAGAATCTCTCTTCTTTTTGTAAAAATGATTGAATGTATATTATGACTCGATCGATTTGTTCATGCGGAATTAGAGTCAATAGCTCCATTTTAGAAAAAATGAATACGAGAGAAATTGACAGAAATTTTTTTTTATTTTCTCAGTTTTCTGAATTTCGACTGTTTAAAATGAAAATAACAACCGTAGATTTCGCTTTCAGGGAATTCCTGCTTTATTGATGCCATAAACCCTCTTTCTTAATCTGTAGTTGAGGCAAAGCATCCAGTTGTATTCCATTAATACAACTATTTGATGAAATACTTTAGAATATATGTATTCGTTTTTGGCTGATAAGAGCATAAACAGCTGGCAAGTACAACTCAGTTCCTCTGTCATATACCATTACGATAAGGGACTGGTAAAAAGGATGAGGAATTGTTCTAAATGTCCCATTTATAAATGTGTGACTATTATATCTTCTTAGAGATAGTGACTCATTTGCGGTCCATATCAAGAATTGATGATGTTCACCATGTATTTCACCAAGCCAATATCTTCTGGGAAATGGCTATTTGTTTCCTATTATGCTGTAAGGTGCCATCGAAATTGTTTGAATGGCATTGAAATTAAACTCTCCTCTAGTTTCGCGGATTTTTGAATACACCCAATTTTTTGATGGAATCTGATTAGGGGTGCCAACAAAATCGTTTCGAAGGTGTGGCAGCAACTGGTTGTATATTTCATTAGAATATAGATCCAAACTGGAGGACTTATCAGAGATATAATTTTCGATATAATTAAGTAGCAGAGTCTTTAAGATTTCTTTAACTACTACTCGAGTTCGGTTCGTGCATGTATGTAATCCTTTCTTGGTAACAGTATCACTAGATATTACCAGTCTTGCGTCACATTTAGTTACGTCTCTTTTACTACAAATAGGGTATATTTTTCCATTATAGCTGAGTTTTTGCGATATGGAAATCCTTCAAAAGTAATTTCACGCGCGCGTGCGCAAAACTGTTATACGTTTTTGTGTTTTATGCGGATTTATACGCTTCAAATATACTACTGTAAATGTATAACCGCTGGCGTAGGCTACTTGGAAACGTCAATCCTAATTCTGCTGAGATAGGAGGGTTACAGTGGCTATATTTGGAGGAGAGGGCAAACATGCACCTTAATAGAAATTACGGGAGAATAATAATAGAGCCTTGGGGTTTCGACATGGTTGAATAATGTAAATATGTAGATGATTCATTAAATCATGGAAAGTTTGTCTTTATGTCGTTGAAGGAAGAAGTGTAGAAATTTTACTCCCCGTAATTAAGACCATTATAGAGGAGTGTCAATGATTTGGAGTGATGAATGTAGGCCGTACTCTAGAATAGGACAAGAAGGAGGTGGATGGTCTTCCACAAGAGATGATAAGTCATACGGAAAACTTTATTTCTTCAAATGAAACCGGAACAACAAATATTGAACGGGAGTGAGGGGTTTAACAGACACGACTGTTTAGGCATATGTAAGCTACCCTCGGTTCTGTTGAATTCGCATGAACATGAACGAATATGTGGATATCTCGAATGACTTGCTCAAATATGGGGCAATTTCAGAAAATTCATTGATGAAACCGTAATATCAAGACGCATACATTTTACATTTTGTTGTAAATAAACACTTTATTATTTATTTCGACAAGATTTTTACAAATGATTCTGTTTTATGTATGTTAACTTAGTTTACAATTATTTTTTAATTATTCTTGGCATAATTTTGTATAAATCTTACTTTAATTAATGGAAATTCAATTTTATTTAGAAAAAATAATAATGATACATTTGCGCTATAAATCACTATAAAATAATTTTCTTCACGCATATTTGAATAGGATAATAGGACACATCGCACTCAGTGGGGATTATTTTAAATCAATAGCCATGAATATTTCAAACGTATGCACGTTTACCTGTCACCAGCTCCCAATAATGGGCATTCTGAAAACGGGCCGATGAATTTCACATATATATAAAGACAGTTTACAAAATATAGAATAGATTTTTATTAAAAAGATTCAACAATTTTTCCTAGCGTTGGTCCATTCTGTTACTTTTTGAACTTCGAGCCGTTTTATTGTATTAATAAAAGTATACAAATTATGATGAGATGTTGGAAATGCTTTAAGTAATTGATAATTATAATTTTCCAGGCCATTGTTTGTTCTATTAATAATCTCAATATTTTCATCTTTTGCATTTGATATGTTCTAATTTCAAATCTTTTCATCCATGTGTGTCGAAAATATTTATAAAACAAATTCCATTCTGATTTATCGCTTTCTTTCATATTTTTTTTTTTCAAAATTGCTATTGTTGTTAATCGATCGAGTTTTCTTTTTTGTATTGCTTCTGAAATTTCATCCATTGGAATGTTTAGATTTTAAAGTTTTCTGCTGAGGGCCTGTTGAAAATGAAACAGGCAACCAATTATATGTGCATTTGGGAATTGTTATTTGCAAGAATTAATCAAGGCAGTTTCAAAATCGGTTTTTATATGTGATTGGGTTAAGTTTTGTTCGACTTATAATTATTACAAAATGTAGAAAATGCCAGTAATTCCAAACCGATTTGTCTTGCATTCATCCATAAACAATAGGCAAATACATGTCGGTTTTTTGATCAACTGCTATCAAAATAATACACTGCTTAAAGGGGGATGGCACATAGCGAAATGTAGCGTTTATAAAAATTCAAATACTATCTCTGCGCAAAATCGGTTCAAAGTCTGGATGGCACCCTATCATCATTTTAAATATTTTGCAAATTTGCTTTTGTTTGCATTTGAAAAGTTGATAATCAAAGTTCAATTTTAGAAATAGCCGGTTATCACTTTCCGAGAGTCGAATGCATTCTGGGTTTGAGATCACGTTTATATCGCTTTTTGGAAAATAATCGCGTCAAAGATTATAAACTAAATTTTTGATTTCATTTTTTGATGATTTTTAAATTATTTGATTTTTTTTTAAATGTTTGCATTTGTTATTTATGAAATCATCAATTTCAAGCAAAATTTACCTTTCTGTTTTTTCTGGATTTTGTTCTCACATTGTTTTAGCTTTATTGCGCATTTCCGTTCTTTCATCAATTAACTCTACTTTCTCATATTGGATTATTTTGCAAATGTGGTCGATTCGATTGTTGACATAAAAATTGTACATTTAGTTTTCTCAATTTTTAGGGTTTGCATTTTTTCCCCATGAATATTTGCAAAGATAAAAAAAAAGTTATTCGTTGATTTGTTTCGAGTGTATTCAAATCCAGAATGTGAGATTGTGCTTCCGAAATCCATTTTATTTATTTTTTAATCCTTTGTTCGATTTTATATCAATCGGCCATTGTCGGCCTCGTCCCGACAGGGGTCCGAATTCTTAGTTTCCCCCAATAATATGAATTTTGTTGGAAACATTTCGAATCAAAAGAATATAACGAATTATAATAATAAATAAAATAAAAGTGGAAAGGAGCTACATTAGTATCGAAATATTTAGCGGTCGGTTAGGAATATGGCCATTTGCAGAAAGCCATTACGAATAATGATATCAAATTGATTTAAACATTTTACCATTGAAGCTCACTTCGGTCATTTCTTCATCAAAAATTTTAAAATAAACCTAATAAAATTTATTCGAAAGTAGTATAATAAATTTATAATTTTACAGTCAAACTAAAAATATAAACCATGCGCAGTAACTTAATTATGTTTCTAATCTGATTTTATTTTAGCTGAATATTATGTGATCCAGATTTTTAATTTTTTTTAATTTTAGAAACTAATTTAATGTTGGTAAATATACTAACGGCAAAAGTTGGCTGAATTTTGAAATTTTTTTTAAATTAATATTCGTATTGCTCAATCTTACCTTTTAATTAAATTCAATCGTTATCTACTGAATGTCTCAACATTAAAAAATTAAAGAAATAAATTTGAAAACAATATCTTGCATGTGCTGGATAAATTTAATGGTTTTTTAAGTATGCGAATTTCAAAACAATTTATTTTTCCATTTTTATTATTTTATTCAATGAAATAAAAATAAAAGATATCACATCAAAAATAATCTTAATTATTATAATGTAAAATGGAATTAAAGTAGTCGTTAATGTTCGTAACAGTACAAAAAAAAAACTAAACTATCTTATATGAGCTTTTTGTGGCGAAAAACTAAAGAACCTCCAAAAAATGCCACTGAAGAATTACAAAGCGCACTCGATCTTCTAACAAAAAAGTGTTCACACATCGAATCAAAAATAACTAAAGAAGCTAATTTAGCTAAATCTTTAGCTCAACGCGATAAAAAAAGTATAAATTAAAATAATATTTTAAGGTGCATTATTGGCCCTTAGACGTAAAAAAAAGTTAGAAAATCAATTAGAACAGTTGAATACCCAAGTGTTTGCACTTGAACATCAGCTTGAAGCACATGAAAGTGTTCAAACGACGATAAAAGTCGCAGCGGCTATGTCTACCTCAACAAAAGCTATGAAGGAGACGTTTAAACACTAGTATGCCAGCATATGTGAAATTTAGTGATATTGACTCGCTCGCAAACGCGGCTGATGATCAGTTGGACATAACAGAAAAATTAGATGAATTTAATTATATATTGAAACAAAATGCTCAGGGTTCAATGGTTAGTGAAGAGGACCTTTTGAAAGAACTACAAGAATTGGAACAAGAAGATTTAGATGCTTCCTTATCCCAAGTTAGTTCAAAAATAATTCCTCAATTACCTTCACCGCCAAAGACGGAAGTTAAAGCTAAACCTGGTTTATTTTATTAACTATATTTAGAACAAGAAGATGAGGATGAATTGATTGCCCGTCAATTAAAAGATTGGTCCATTCAATGATTAACATTGCTGTCATTTACTGCATCACATTATTTAATATAATTAATTAGACATTAAAGTGACCCTTTTTTAAGCCTTTTTATTCAGAAAACTGAATTTTATATTAAACTACGCACGCAATATATTTTGTATATTGAGGCTAAATTTAGGAAAATGTCAGTTTTGTGTTAAGTAGTTATAAAAACACTAAAATTCGCAAACAATGCGCATGCGTGGTTACGATATTTGCACTCGTCTATTTATATTACAAGGTTTTGTTCATTCAGCTTTTTTATTCTAATTAGCACATGTACATAAAGGCATAACAGAACGCAAGATAATATTTCATCAAGCAAGGGCTTCATTGCCTACTATCGAGCCTGTGGAAATTCGAATGTGCCTTGAGTGTCATCATCAAAATTAGTAGTTATAATAATTCATTATTCATAAAAACGGAATTGTTTTATTTTTAACGGCAGAAAAAGGATAAATTATTTCAAAAAAGAAGCTACGGTAAAGGTTGAGAGTTAGAAATCGAGTTATGCCATTTATTTATTAAAAATTTTAGGTATTAAATTCTTTTCTCGTTATTATTATAGGGCATCGCGACCGTAAATTGTGAGAAGAGAGACTCCAGTAGAGGTATGCGTGTTTCAATATCTGAGAAAGCAGTAAAATTGAAGATAAATTTTAAGGCGTCGTCCACGCACGGGAAGTATAAAATATCCGCAGAAAAACGCAGAAATCTATTGCGCAACCTCCTAAGTATTAAAAATGAGCTCGTTCTTTTATAATGGATACAATTACCG
>SGJC01000825.1:0-22650 GCA_009887335.1 Henneguya salminicola
ATTCTTTTTCCACGTATAAAAATAAATGTAAATCTAGGCGCAAGGAATTTTATTTTGTGGTTATCTCTTCATTTTGGCATCTAAAAATGTGCAAACACACAATACGGTCATATTTGATTTGATCTTATCATTATATTATTGACAGCTCCCCGCGAGCCAATGCCCTTATGGCACAGCGTTTCTAGAGGCTAGAGATTGGGTGGGACGTTTAGTTGGCGATACCCTAACACTACCGCTAATTCTTGGCAGGGGGGCCTGCCTGGCTTCTGCATCGATGCGGAATGGGGATTGCGATGCTTCTCTCGAATGAGACCAGTAAGGTTTTACACATCCAGTCCAAGTACCAAAAAAAATGATTGACAATTTATCATAAATACTTTTCAATAGTTTATTTTCCTTGTTCGAATTAGTTCTCTGCATCGTCTTACCACTTTGAACAAATCTAATCATGTCTTGGGTTGAAAAAGGTTAAAGAACTTCGCCATTTATGGGAAATTTCAAATTTTCTATCATCTCTGTAAATATACTCGAATCATTTCTTTCACTGAGTAAAAAATATTCGAAGTTATAAGGATAACAAATTTCTTTTTTCTTGTAAACTGTCAAACACTGGAAATGCTTTAATTCTTAATATAAGGCCTAGTTAATGTCTTACAAAATAATAATTACTAATTTATATTGTGATGAATACATCTAACCCTAATTCATCAACAACAAAATCGATTACTTGGTAATTGCGCGAATCCATAATTCCGAAAATATTTTATTGTGTATTTTATATGGATAAAACCAGCATTATTTTAATTAATAACGACTTTGAATAAATTATACGGATTAATTTGTTTTTGACATTATCTCCCTGAAACAAAAACCAGAAGAAATTTTTAACACGAAATTTAATATATTTAAAAGTTACTAAAATATAGCTATTAAAACTCTAATAAAAAATGGAAGCGAAATTTAATGAGAAAACCTAAAAACAACTAATGCCTAGGCTTAAAATATATTCACTTTGAAATCTGATGATTTCAGAAAAATAAATGAACAGCAAGTAAATATTTCCTAGAATTTTTATTTTATTTTAATTAATTAAACTGTAAAGGATTTAGGAGGAACGGTTGAGACGTTGCATTTGAGAACTACACTGGACCCTCGTTATGACGCTGTTTCTCGGATCCATGGTAGGATCCGCGCTATATACGAATCCGTGTTATAGCGAGGGTCCAGTGTATTGTTGTTATAACGCATTTTATCATGAAACTTTGAGCAAAGATCAATCATGTGAGGCCCAGCTGAAAAAAAACGCACACAGACACACACTTTTTGTTTCCGTCCGCCATTTTGTTTCAACAGCGTTGAAATTTCAAACAAGAAAAATCAATATTAAAATTTTATTTTTTCATTTAAAACAGAAAATGATTATTTTGTGTGAAGAATAAAATAAAATATTCGATTAGGTATATAAGAGCATGTAACTGAATATTTTTTTGTACAATTACAATTAGTATACCAACCGACATAATACATGTATAGTGGATAAAGTATCCGCGTGTTAACAATGAAATTGTTCATAATACATATTTTGATTTTTGCCATGGGGTCCAAGCCCCATCCCGCGTTATAACCGAATCCGCGCTTTATCCAACCGCGTTGTAGCGAGGGTCCATTGTAATCTGAAAAATAACCCTTCGATTTTTAGGGAGAGAGATGGAAAAATAAGGAGCTAACTAAATTCCCTTAATATATTTTGCTTTTTCAAATATATATTCGAACTGCCTTCCTTTTAAACGGCGACTGACCGATATTTAAAACAAAAAAACCTATAATGGTATCTTGCTACTGCTACAGTATGTTTGGTTAGTTTCATATTTAGTTTGAATCTAAGACACCATTCCCTTCAAATGATCAGAATATATGTTTGAAAAAAAATGGGATTAAGCCTATGAATAATAAAAATTAAATGTTAATTATCATTAAAAGGGAAAAAATATTCGTGCAATTGCCGTATGTTGAATATTCGCTGTACCAACAAAATGATATCGCTTAAGTTTTGTTCATTATACTCTAGAAATATTAGAATATGAAATTTTTTCTGATTTGTTGTATCAGGTGTATTTCTCTTATTAAAGATCAAATATAGACCTTAAAATTACAATATTCGTTTGAAAAGAAATCTGCTAATTTTATTGACCCCCATTTTTATGTATTCTCCTCATAAAAACTGAGTAATTTTTAAATTGTGAGTGCCACCTTTTTTAATTTCATCTATTATTTTTGTTATAAGGAAATGAATTTAGAATGATGCGAACGCTTAATTTAGCTCAATTCTCACATATAGGAATCAACAAAATTTCCCAATCCTTCTGGTGAAGATTGATAATTATTAGTCTCAACTCATTTAATATTTTAGATTGCAAGTTAAGCTGTTTTATAAGAATTTAGATTAATATTTTTTTAAACAGTATTTTCCTTATTTATATTATATGCGTTTGATATAGGTTTATTTCAGTTTGAATCAATATTTTAATAAAATTCTAAAACAAACAGAAATCTTTCGGTTGTTCTCTCTTTTACATGGCTGCGATGCGTAGACTAAATCATAAAAAGATATCCTTTTCTCAGTTCATATCTCTTAAGAATGCTATTGATACACAAACATGTTTGAAAGTTTTTCAAAGATAATATATTTGGGAAGAGGATATATCAAGCTCTTTCAAATAATATTGTTGATTGGAGGGGCATGCGCAATAAAAATATATCTCAATAAATATTAAAAAAAGAATTAAGAAAAGATCTAAATATGAAGATAAATAAGCCCAATGTAACCATATTTACGCAGAGTGCAGTGAAATAAAATTTATCTACAGCATTCATGTAAATTCAATAAAAAAGGATCTTTGCAGGGAATTATAGATGTATGAAATCAAAATGTAGGTTTTATAAGTTAAAATGATATGTTGATTTTTAAAAATAATGGGTGTTAAAGGTGTACAAATTTTTGATATTATCTTTTTAAATCGGGCAGGGCTGTTAATTCGATACTCTCAAGGGGATTATGTTTTGAGTTTATCTATATTTAATAAAAGACGTTGAAGTAAATATAAACGTAGAAAAATTCAATAAATTTTCCAATCAAAACTATTATTTGCCAAATTAACGATCTGTTGCGACCTGCCCATGGAAACATGCTCGCGGGGGTAAACTTTAGCTCACAATCAGTTATAATATTTAAAATGGAAAACAACATAATTTTTTATGCAATGGTAGATTACATACCTCGCACCCCTTCTCTGTTCTGTTTTTACATCAATAACATTTTCTAACTATCTGAGTTTCTAATAGATTCCATTATGAGGCAATTTAAGAAAACGTAATAAATCTAATCTCATTTTTTAAACTATAGCATTTCGTCTGAAATTTACGAAATTTATTAATAGATCATCTCGTGAAAGTATAAATTATCGTTTGTTTTCAAATTTGACGAATACGAATCTGAGTGTTAGGATTACATTACTAGCGAATCCATTACAGGACTAGTAACTATTATTCCGTTCTTTGCATTGATATTCTATAAGTTGTAACATGATTGTAAAATTTATGAGCATCTCATATATTTATTTATTTTATTTACAGAAAGGACTAATTTCATAAATTTTAATTTTGAGTAGAATATTCCTTATAATTGCAATTGAGTCAAAAATCGCTTCATCTTTATTTTATTTAATAAGAAGCAATTTTTTATT
The DNA here is from genome assembly GCA_009887335.1 of Henneguya salminicola. Lineage (NCBI taxonomy): Eukaryota > Metazoa > Cnidaria > Myxozoa > Bivalvulida > Myxobolidae > Henneguya > Henneguya salminicola. Next base: position 3,744 of record SGJC01000825.1, read on the forward strand.
TGATTTATTATCACTAGATTTGACCGAAGCAAGACGTTTTGGCGCCAAAACGTCTTTCTTCGAATATTTTCCGACAATTTAAGAGTATATAACTTTTTTTCTTTATTTTACCATTTCATTTTTTTTTTTTTTTTTTTTGTGATGAAGAAAAAGGAAATGAACAATTCTTTCATTCGTAAATATGTTAGGTATAGCGTAAAGAGTGGAATAGAATAATTAAAGAAGAGGTAAACATTAATTAGTAATAGGTGATGTTCATATGAAGAGGGGTAAGAATAATCTAATTTGGGCTAAAACTATAATTCCATGAATAAAGAGGAGATGAAGCGAAAAGCAATGCGCATATGTGTTATATGGGTTTAAAATAAAGTGATTTTTTAAATAGAGTTAGAATATTATGGATTGGGCAGGCAGACAAACTTTATTCTTATGTAATATAAAATTAATGTAACTCTACTTAATTTATAATTTAGTCGAGAAGACTTTTGCACATTTATAGATGTGAAGCGCACGTATGGTTAGACGGGACTACGTCAAAATGTTCTTCGCCAAAACGTCACGAACCAAGATTTGGCGACATATTAATTCATTTTTAGAAATTAAAGAAGTATCCACAAAATTATCTTCTTGTTAAGAGAAGGAGGTATAAGTTCTATAAAATTGAATGCATCTGATTGTATCAGTTTTAGGAAATATTTAAGGTTACATTGATCATATTTTTCCTCTATTTCAAATTGAACGTAACGCTCAGAATTTAGAAAGAAAATCCCCCCCTGTTATTAAAAGGAATTCGATTTATTTTGCGTATTACTTTTTACTATATTAGCTAAAATGTATACTCATGGTCTCTCGTATATGGAAGCAATTGGCTCGACAGATCGACAGTTTTTAATGTGTAATTAGGAACATACTTTTTCGAGTCTATTCTTTTTAGAAAAATTATAATCAGATATATTAATAGCAGATAGGATTTCTAAACATCTGTTTTTTCACATCGATTGGCCGATTTCTTTCTTTTATTGCTCTTACCTCGTAAACCAATTGATACAGTTTCTAAAAAAAATTTAGATTATCCCTTAAAATAAAGATTTGCAAAAAAACACACAAAATTTCTGCTACTGAAATTAAAATTTATGTTTATTTTGAGGGGATACATCTTTCATGTCTTCTTCACAAAATCATTAAATACTTTGAGATAGCATCGAATTCAAAATTTCCAAAGGAAGACGTTTCGAATTAAAATTTATTGATGAAAGTAATAAAACTAATATTTCAATTATTTTCTATACATGCGCAGTTTATGGTATTCTATTTTAGAGAAGTAATTAAAGCAAACCTATAAGCTAAGTGGGTAAACCCACATCGCGTCATGATTTTCTTACGAATTTTTTTTAATTAATCTTTTTAAACATTTCTTAGATTCTAATTGCTATACTACGTGACGATTTTTATTGTCTAAAAAATTGTATGGTTAAGATATTGCTATACTATCAGTAAAATGTTTACTATCTACATTCACTAAAGCTTAGAAATGTTTAAGCAAGCAAATAGAGCGCACTCCATATATATGGCTAAAAGAAAAATGTTAAGGAGAATTTTATTTATAGAGATCCAGACACGAAAAGCAGTTGAAGGAATTTTTCCATAACACTATAAATTTTATGATAATCTATTAGAATAAGCAATTGATCCTCTCATATTTTATAAATTAACTGACGGAAATGTTATTAAAAGTAATGCTACTGTTTAAAGTTTTAGAAATATTATAGAGCTCCCCTTCCAGCAAGATTTAGCATTTGATGGCCATGTGTTTTTGCTCAGATTTTAGATTTTTTTTTTAACAATTTGCTCATATTGTCCCACACCCGCAACGTAGCCGTATGAGTACATAAAAGAAATCTCAAAAATTGTGCAGAAAACGAATTAGGTAAACGATATCACATTCAAATAATAACCAAAAAAAATTCGGATAAATTAATCAAAGTCATAATATTTGCAACACCAATTTTCTTTAAAAGCGGTCATCTTTAAATGCCGCCAAATATACACTGTGTACTTAAAATTCTGCACCACCTAATATCCAGAAGGCATAAAAACACCAGATCTACATTAAAAATCTAGTTTCAAAAGAAATATAATTTATAATACTGAAAATATTCAGTATTAAATGCCATTATGTAAAGAATAGATGTGAATATTCTTTATTTTCAAAATATGTTTCGACAAATTTTTCATAAAATTTAACCATTTTTTTTAGTCGATTTTTAGAAATATGAAAATTTCTATATTTTTTATATTCCTCAAAAATTTTTTATTTTTTCGAATCATTAATTATACCCAATATTCTAGGGACAGTATATTAATAAGCGGTTGGTTTACTGTTTTCAATGATCCTTATTTTGTTATATGTCAAATATACGGACCATATTTTATTTTATAAATCGATATTTTTAAAAAAAAAAGTTTTCATAAATTTTCCGTCTCATAAAAGCTCTTATTTTAACATATATCTCATTTATATATGGGGAGGAAAATTTCGCGCTGGGTAGTCTTGTATGTTGGTTTCGTTACCCCTGTGCTGTTATCTAAAATTCTACAATCTTGAACTAGCTGCTTTTCTGTCGCAGGCAATGTAATGGTTTAGCATATAAAAAACCTGAATAATATTTTTTCAAATATGTCAGGAGCTCTCAGAGTGAGTCATTACTTTTATATTTATATCGTAAAAAATGGGTAAACGCATGTCTGATCCAATTATACTAAATAATGTAAAAATGCTGCGTTTGAAAATATTATAATATAATGAAGAATTAAAGACAGGTAAATTAGATCGAATTTTACTGAGATACATTTTTTTACGTTAAAAATATATTTTAGATTATTTTGACAAAATTGCACCAGTAACTAACAAAGCATCACCTTAATTGGCGTTGTAATATCCATAAATCTTTTAATTCTCTTGACAAGAAAATATTTTGATGTTTTTTTCATTCCATGAGTAGTTTATAAAGAGCATAATAGTTCGAAAATCGGATTGAACCTTACCACATATCGATGGCTGTTATCATTCATGTGGATTTGACTGCAAATAATTCTTCGGGATTTATCGCTAGGCAAAACACCAGTTAATACTCTTTTGGGGTACAGCGCTCCAAGAGTTAAAATATTAGAATGCGAGAGTCTCATACTGCTATTAATTATGAAAGTAGTGCCTGCCTGGCATAGGCATGGATCAGATAGGTGACCATGAAGCCTCTCTTGAAAAAGAAAAATAAGGTGTTTCACATAAAGTCTGAGTTAAAAACACTAGCACACTGTATGGGTTGTAACGACTTCATACCTAGGGAGAATTTTTGAAGAGTGGCAGAAAATCTTTGATTATGAGCAATAGCCAAACGCATAGGAGCTGTACGAGAGAAGAGTATCAGTGAGACGCGTTATGAATGAAATCATCCCACTATCGATGTTTGTCTTGACAATTAGTTGCACAAAATCAAAGATAAAAATGATCCCCTTAGAATAACGAAAAAATGGTGTTATGTATATAATCGATGATTCAAAAATATAAAAAATATATTTTAATTTTTTTTACAAAATTATCTCAAATTTTTATAGTAATTCGTAGGAGAGATAACCGACCACCGGCAACAAAGCATTCGAACAGGTATTTATTTTTTCTTGAGACAAAATATTTATTATTCAAATTTTATAATTTACAAAATAAAAGTATATTGAGATATTTTTTTTTTAACTAATTTTATTATTTCATTATCTATTTTGAGATAGAATACCACTGGCTAATTATTTCGCATTTAAGATAATTTATACATAAAAATATAATTTAACAATTGAAACTATTTTTAGATTATAAAATGTTGGCAAATTTAATCGAGAATGTGAAAATTTCATTACAGCCCATGATAAAATATACAAGAACTGAAGAAATAGGAATGATTTCATTGGCAAATATACCAAATGTTCTATCCACAGTTCCAGGCCCTAATAGAAATATTCAAAGTATTTATAAAGAAGGTCAGTTTTTAATATCAAAAAAACATTATGGATTTGATTCCGATATTTGTTTTATATTTGAATGGATTCCTGTTGAAGGATATTATTCTCGTTTTTCTAAACGAAAATTTAGTTCTTCGAAAGAATTGGATATTTTTAACAGTTGCACAACAAATGAAGAACAGGATTTAAAAAATCAAGCACATAATCCTGCCAATTTTTGGCAAATATTTCGTACCAGTACAAATATGATAACTCAAATAAAATTAATATGGACTGATTGGAAAAAGGATCTTGGTTATATTATTATAAAAGATATAGATTTATTGAGTAAGCGTTTCTGTTTTCAGGAATCTGGTCTAAGAAATATAGATTCTATATTACAATCTCATAAATTTAAACGGACTACAAATTCGGAAGAATTTTACAAAGTATATTGTTGTTAAACCTGAAAAAAAGATTGTTTATAATATAAAAAAAATAAATTGGAATTCGAAAAGCCCGATTTTTATTCCTAATTCTAACATTCCCTTTTATAGATCTTTAAGAAAAAAAAGAGAAATTGATGTATATACATATGAAGGATTTTTTAACGAACATGGGCAAATGGAAGATATATTCAATTTTAAACGAGTAAGCCCGATACATAAATATTATATTAGGACATATTTTTTTTCAATAAACTGAATTTTTTATATAATGTTTTACCTTTCAAATATTTTATATGAATATATTTTCTAAATATATAGTCTGCCATTAGATGAGTAAATATAAGGAATTTTAATAGGGTCAGTAAAGAGATTAATCGCAATGTTTTTTACACCGAGCTCTCCCAACTTTTCCCGACCATCTATAAAAAGTGAACAGAGGAAAAAGGCGTGAATAAAAATACATCTTTAATATTTTTTAGTATGTTGGCAACCAAATAAAATATTGCCTTTTCAAACTAATAAAAATATATGTTTAGGATCCTCCATTGGATAAATAAAATCATACTGATCTCTTTTCCGAATAGCTTTCTGTTGTTTTAGTTTACATTAACCAAGTCTATGGTAAGTTCTACTGATCTCGATCTTAATGGTGAGTCAAAGACCTAACTATATAGCACATCTTCTCAAACTATCCCCTTTCAAAATCAATTTTAAATACAGGATTAGTAATGTGTGAAAGGTTCAACAAATTTCCGTTTGTACTGCTAATAAGAAATTGGATCAACAATAACGAATGCTTCAATGCAAAAGTTGCAGTTCTTGTTATAACAAGAACTATATATTGGTTGGTTGCAATCTCTAAACGATGCTCTGCTTCTATGTGATTTTATAATGGTGTCATAATTTTCAGTGCCCATTTTTAAATATTTCCTTATATTAAATTATTTTTTACGCTTTTAGGCTTTAAAAAGACGCATGCGAGTCTGTAACTTATTCTATTACTATGAAAAGCAAACAATCTTATGCTAAACTATAAATATTTATTTTACATAAAATAACCTTTTTTTTTTTTATTTAATATTTTTGATTAAATATCATTGTTTTTAGTTAACTTTTTATTTTGGACTGCATCGTTGTATTCGTAAGGAAGCGTGGAAATTTCAACACCAGAGGAAAGATTTACACTGTGTGATATTTCAGAACAAGGTTATAAAAAATTAAATTTCGATAGGTGATATTATATTTTTATTTATTTAAGATTGCACCTTAAAGAAGGTGATCAGTTGAAAGAGATGCTTACAAATATTGAATTGACTATTGATAAAGATGTTAATCGTACAGATAGAAATAATCCATTTTACTCAGGATACCAAAATAAAAATTTAAAAACATTAAAGTAATAATTAATTGAATTATTTGTTAAGAAATATATTATTAAACTATTGTTATAGTCGTCCACATATAGGTTATACACAGGGAATGACAGATTTATTAGCTCCTTTATTACAAGTTTTAAATTCAGAGAGTGAAGCATTTTGGTGTTTTATTGAATTTGTTGAAAATAATTATTGTGCTATATTTCCAAATAATGAAAATATGGATCATGTCACAGTAAATAAATGGCTATGATTTTAGAAAACTTTGAGAGAATTGATACATTTTCTTCTCCCAGATATATATTTATTAATAAGCTCTCATGATTGTGATGTATTATTAATCTTTACGCATCGATGGTTTCTACTTTGTTTTCAAAGAGAATTCGAATCTGAAGATGTAACAAAAAATTTATTTGAAAATATTAAGGTTTTTAAAATATGGGAAGCTTGTTGGAGTAACCAATACTGTTCACTAGGATATTTTCAATTTTTTGTTGCTCTTTCGATTTTATTCTGTTATCATGAAATTAATGAAATGGGAACTTCAATTTTTAGTTCTTCAACTGATGAAGCTTTAATTTTTTTTTCTCAAAACGCCTTCTATGACTGTGATGCAATATTAAAATGTTCTCAGATATTATTAAAAGCATTCAGAAAATCTGATAAAATTCCATGTAGTCTAAGATGTTTTTTAGATTATAAAATAGGAGGTGGATGGGAAATTTCTTCCAAGTCACAAGTATTGTTTTTAATTAATATGTATAGATTGAATGCACTTGTCTGAAACACCGAAATTCTTGCATTTACAAAAGTGTAAGTATATCTGAGAATATGAATATACTTGTTTCAAGAGCAAGCTGTCGTATCGATATTGAATCAATTCGCACAGATTATCATCAATCATCACAAGAAGAAGATAATCGCGTATTTGAAAAATAAAACATTACAAATAAAAATTAATCACATTTTGTTATAATGCAAAACAAAACGAGGAATATTTGTTAAGACAATACATTAAAAATTTCTCATACTATTATTGTTTTTTTTTTGTAAATAAACATGACATTGCTCATAAAATTACATAATGTTGCAATTAAAACACAATTACATTAAATTGTCGAGAATTTGGAATATAAATGACTGCACGTGATTTCGCATGCGTTAGCGCACACTCGTCTTTTGTGCGCCATAACACACAGAATCTATCAAATGTGTATAAAAACGAACCAAGTCTATTTAATACCTTGCATATAATTTTTCTATGATTTATAATAAATTGGCAAATCCTATTATTAGTCGTTGTATTTAGTATCGCCTATTTTATTATTTTTGATTTCTAATTTGATCGGCCTCAAAAACATTATTTCCCCTAAGCGTGGCATTTTCTCAGACCGGTAAGGGTATTTACAATAAATGTTGAAAAGGTAAGACTTCTTAAATAAAAATTACAACTGATTAACAAGAAATATAAATTAATATCTCGAATAATGGCAGTGAACTTTGTATGATCCTTGATATTCTCGATAATGAAGATAAGCATCAATTAGGAAGACTATTGCTGCCAGAAATCCTATTGCCTAAATATTAAGAATATAAACCGCATACACAAGCCGCGTATATAACCCTACAAGATGTTATAACAATAATACAGGTGCAGAAAAAGGGTGAAATATTTTGATCAGATATCAGTCTTGATAAATAGGCCAGCAGCCCATTTGCAGCAATCAGCGCAGCTGCGGCAGATAGTTGGAAGAAAAGAACCTAGTGAAACAGTCATATTCATACTAAATAAGGCCACACAGAGCCGAACCGCTTGTGTATATTAAATATATAGATAAAATACTCCAAGATAACATAAGCCCAGCAGATGCAAGTAACAATAAGGTAAAATATAGTATACGGAAAGGAATAATATCCTTGAAAATTTGCTACAAGGGCCCAACATATCAATAAAAGAATCTTAATTTAGAAAAAATAATTTTAAACAAATTCGATTATTTTTAGAATACCGAACACACTCCAGATATATCCTAAATTTATTACAAGAGTTGATTCAGAAATGTATCTAACTTCCTCAACAGAATAAGCACTAGCTTTATTCATCTTAAAAACATGAAAAAATGAAATTACTTGTTTTGGCAGTTGAGCGTAATGGCCAAAGCACGACAAATAACAATGATAATGCGACGAATTATTCAATTGAATGTAGTTATGGTTACGATTATTATGATGAGTTATATATTTTTTTATTAAAACTTGAATGCTTATGTAAATAAATGATGATTTATGTTTTTTTGATTTTACACGTTGAAACCATGGCTAAATTCACTGGAGGATACACGCCATTGTTATCATCAACATTATGTTTTTTTCCGCGCATACCTATTCTTAATTTAAAATTTTATAACTTGAATGATTTAATTTCATACATTTATAGCAACCATTTTTACTTTTAAGATTCAAATTCAATGGGTTTATTTTTTTATGGTGAGAAGTTAGAAATTATAAACTCATTTGATTTTGTTGCAACTATAAATATGTATATTTTACGCAAGAGTGTATTATCTATACCATGGGGTTAAAATACTCGCGTTGCGGTCTTGATTTAAAAAATATAAAAACGCACATTTTTTTGGTTTTTTTAACCCGACATATAAAAAAAAACAATTTTTTTCGATAAAAAAAGTTAATTTCATAAAAAATACCGTCGATGCTTAGCATGCGTGACACGCGCATACTATTAAATACATGAAATTGTAAAGCCAACACAAAAAGATTGAATTCTCAAAAATTTTCTCTTTTATTGCATGGGATAGCATGCCTATTTCCTCCTTCCACACAATCTTCTTTTTTTATCCACCTTTGCATAACGTGCTCGCCTCATAAATAGACCTGAATTCACACATTAGCTGAAAATATGTTAATTAAAAATCTATTTTATAAATTACAATCGATCTAATATAAATTTGTTGGTGGAAAATTACTATTACAGCGTTGCGCATGCGTTCAACATACGGTTGGAGCACTCTGTTTAGTGTTTTCATGCGCAATATAATAAATATAAATATTTTAATCGGATGTATATTAAATTATAAGAAAAATGCGAGTTTTGGTCATGCGTATTCATATTTAAACTAAATGAAAATTTAGCACTTTTAAAAGTTAAGTCAATTTAAGCAAAGCCCTCATATGCAATAACGGAAAACTAACGCGTATATTTTGGGGGCCTGCATTTCACTTGTGAAATTCGCTCATCCTTAGTCAGAGACAACAGAGCGTGAAAGGATTGTGCCATTACGGTCGTTGCGTGGCCAATTTTGTATCTGGAACCAGATATTTTAAAACTGTGACAGTTTTTTTGACTTTTCTCTTATTTAAGAACTTCGAACATCGTTTCATTTAGCATTTTACCTCCGTTTTATAAAGTTAAATATTTTTGGCTGAGTTTTATTTTTTAGGTACATAAGCAATATTTATCATATAATTATGCCTCGAATGCTTTGTTGGAGATTATTTCGATTCGGTGACGAACTTGGTTCGTTTGAATATGTTAAACGCCATTTATTTATTTTTTCTGAATTCATAATTAATCTATGCCATTATAATCATTTCATTGTGCCCACGATGTGGAAAAACGTAAATAAAATATACAGAACTTATTGTTAAATAAAGTAAGAGCGCACGCGTTATTCAATGAAGATAATAGTACCAGAAATCTAGCCTTTACATATTTCTAACATTATGTTAAAAAGAATTTCTGTGGGGAACACAATTTATTTTTCAATTGATTTATATCAGTTCAAACAAAAATTTTAGATTTGGAATTCGAGCAAAATATATTTTTTGTGAAATCTTTTTATATCCTGAGAAGAAGGCGAAAAATTCATGCATTGAAAATAAAAAATATGGCTATGCCTTAATCAACGCCTATTAGGATGGCACATCGGTAAGCTGACGCCGGTCTTTCTCTTTCCTGATTCGTTGAAAAAAATCCATAAATTTAAGGCCTGCATGAAATAGTTTAAAGCATGTAACCAATAACCAAATCATTTATAATTATAAGCTGTATAATTAACATACTAAATTTGTTCACCCGCTTTTCTATTTCGAGGCGCCGATGAAACATCGATTATTTCGCGTCTTGCATCATATTTTAAATAGCTTGGATAAAATTATTAATAAAATTAGAATATTTTATGTTTTGTTCAAAAAACACTAAAAACCTAAAAAAATTGAAAATTTTAACGTTTGTTACCTACTTAATTGGCTCGAACAAAGTAATATATTATTCGATGGGAATGACAACAATTAAATCACGAAGAATCTCATACTTTCGAATATAAACAACAGAGCTCAGTGTAAAAAAGCTTCGGTCAGATATTAGACTAGCGAAAGCAAAAAAAGATGTTTTCTTTTCCGCGCACGCGCAGTCGTATGATACTGAAAATTTTTATATATATACAGGGCATTTCATCTAAGTGCATATCTGATGATGCGTCCTGTCTGAAAATATATCATTTTGATAGAATGCAACTTCGGACAAGGAGATACATCGGCTATATGCATAGCCAATTTAATCCCAAGTCAGCATAAAAGATTTTAAATCGCTCCGCTTTAGTGCACATTCTTCTCTCATGTTCGGTCAATTGCCATGTCTAAGAATCAATCAAGTGTTATGTTTTTTACACCTCATTTGCAAATGATTCGAGTTTTCAAATGTCTTAGAATAATTTTGTAATGACATAATCAAGTTTATGATTTGTGAATAATCTAAGCCCTCCCCGTTAGTGTTTAATACGCAGCTATTAGATATGATTGATAAGTTGTGGAGTGTAATTTAATTAGCGTTCGTGTTAGGGTTAAAAAAAATAATTTTATTAGCGTTCAACTTATTTAGACATGTAATCGTGTATATCTCTATTATATCGTCAAAAATTTTTAAAAATATAATGTAATAATACTGCAAAATAATTTGATACTCATTTTATTATTATAAAGCGGTGGATTGCGGCGAATTTTGTCTATACCTCTACAAATAGTCTTCAGACATAAACACCCCGCCATTTTCTCAAAATCATTTGCGGAAAATCTCGTTTTTCTTAAAATGGCAACGCGAGTTAGCAAGACTTTGACATTGGCTAAACGTGTTGGATCGATTAGCTAAAAAGGAAAGTCAAACATCAATTGCATCTCTGTACAAAGTCGTTCAAAGCTAAATCTCAAGAATGATAAAAAAATGTAAAGAAAATTAGGTCTGAAGGGCAGAATAACATCCAATCCAGACAAAATGCGAAGGGAATTTGGGAAATCTAGAGATGTTGAAGAAGCGTTCAAAAAATGGTTTTCTCAAGCTCGAGCTCATTAGCTCCCTATAAGTGGCTCTATTGTGATTCAAAAGGCAGAGTTACTTGCGCAGAATCTTGGCATAACGGATTTTAAAGCGACAAACGGATGGCTTGAAATATGGAAAATACGCAACTCGATTAACTTCAAGAAACAACAGAGCGCGGACGATCTAGGTGCAGAAAGATGGACTGCAGAGATTTGGCCAGACTTTCTTGAAAATTACAGTCTGCGTGACGTTTTCAATGCGGATGAAGCATGGCTTTATTGGCGCGCGATTCCAGATGGAACAATGCCGTTCAAAAAGAATGAAGTACCTAAACCAAAGCTCGCAGGACACTGCTACTTCCGTGCAATATGGATGGGCGCGAAAAAATCTAACCGTACGATTGGCAAAAGCAAAAAACCAAGATGTTAAAAAAATGTGAAAAAAATCCCTGTTAATTATTAAGCAAACAACAATGTCTGGATGACTAGAGACATCTGGAAAGATTGGCTAAAAATATAACGAAAAAATGAGAAAAAATGGTAAAAAAATCATTTTGTTATGCGACGACTGCGCGGCTCATGCTGAAGATCTTAACATAACTAATGCGAAGTTAACTACCTTCCACCGTATACCCCATCCTAGAGTCAGCCATTTTATCAAGGGATGATCGCAAACTTCAAGAAACCTCACAGATCGCTAGTGCTCAAACTTCTGGTAAATGACTTTGATTTTGTCAACAAATAAAGCAGTAGAAGTGGCGAAGAAATTGATTGCTCTGAATTCTATTCACATGCACCGACAAGCATGGGGAAAAGTTTTGCACTCAACAATTGCTAACTGTTTAAGAAAAACAGAATTTGTTTTGTCGAATGATGAAAATTAAGAAAAAAAAATCACAAGATGGAATTTATATTCCATCAAACATGACATCTGAAGAATTCCAAAGTTATGCTGCAGTAGATAATGAATTTCCCCCAGAAGAAGAAATAAATAAACTGATATTATTACAGAATTTGAAAAGTCAAACGTTTGCCTTTGTGAAAGTAGTGACACTGAAAATGACGATACTTTGTAAAATCCCGTCTTTTGAAAACACCCGAAAATTTATGGGAAAAAATAACTGCGAGTCTTACGAATCTTTTTACAAATTCGATAAAATAATTCATAAGTTGAATTCCGAAAACGCCCGACAACCTAGTCGTTATGATTTTTTTCCCAAGAAAAAAAATCGCCAAAAATAAATAAATGTATTTTATTTTTTTAATGTACACACCTATACCTTCCATATACACAAACATAATATAGTTTGTTATTTTCTCATTTCGAACTCCGTTTATATGCACACTCCGGTTTAGTGGATACCATCATCTGGGGCGGATCGTATGTAATTATTCGGGTTTGACTGTGTATATGGATAAATGTATAATTGAAGAGGAAATGTTAAAATACAGACTCCCTTTGCATAAAACGTAAGGGATACATATTTGTTGGAAAATATCTCATATAAATAAATGGAAAAAAAAGCCGCTATTTATTATTTTATTAGGCTGTCTGATATTATTTTATTTCACAAATTTTCATTTAATATTTTTTATAAGTTTCCGTTCTTTTATGGGGTTTATTCAAATCGTCTTGTCTTTTTAAATTAAAAATCTTAAAACTTGACTTGCGCAGAGGGAAACGCCCACTCTGGAACATCAAGTGAAGTTGATCAAATATTGGTGACGTATATCTTATTATTATAGACTCCAAATATAATGTAGTGCTGTCATTAATATAAAAGAACAGCATTTGCTTGATCGTGGGAAACGAAAGATATTTATTGTAGGATGAGGGTACGGTTTAGGGGTGAGTGTAAATCTTGAGAAAGTGACAGTCGAGTTTTTTATTTTTTTCACTTTTTTATATCAAGTAGTATTTTTATTAAATTTATGATGATGTTAGGTGATATATATTTCTTCCTCTGGTGTGAAAGGCAAATACCCATGTGAAAATTTCGTTGTGAATCACGAATTTTTTTTCCGCAAAATTTTTATTTGAAAAAAATTGGCGCCCTTTTTCCATGTTTTTTTTTCGCAGGCGCGGTTATGATTTTAGGAAATGGTATCAACACAATATGTGAACTTTTTATTCCTGCCTTTATTATTTTATTTATTGAATGTGTGAAATAAATTTTATTATTGATCATATTTTAAGGAGGAAATAAAATCAAAACAATTATTCATGTGACTCAAAAATCAGAATGAAAACATAAATTCGAAAAAAATGCATATTCTTTTTGATTATGTTTTTGCGACGTGAAACCCTTTTTTTTTTATTAATTCATGAAAATCAAGAATTTGTGAACCATATTGGGCATGTAGATAGGAGAAAGCCATTCGACGCATGAGCAGAGTGGTTTTATATTTTGACTTCATTCATGTTGTTGCTTAAAAACGACTTTGGAAAATCAAAAATTTTGAACTAGTTTTTTTCATTAAAGTACATGAAAAGATTAATTTTGAAATGCAATATCTTCTCAAACTGTTCTTCATCCGCTGGTCCAAAGACCGGTGTCAACATGCAAAATTTTTTTCACACAATCGTGTAGTACCAGAAGACATACGAGTAATGAAAATTTTTAAGATTAGTTTTTATTTCTGTCAAAGCCGTGATAAAACAAGAACATTTGTAATCTATTTTCGGATGTGATCGGATTATAAAAAGTTCATGTCGTCGTTTATAAACATGGTGAATTTCTTACACTAAAATTTAGTTGCATTTAAAAAGGCAAAAATATTATCTGGTGAAAATTTTTTTTTTAAACTAAATTTATCATCGTAGATAACAAAATTGAACATCATAACAAGTAATATCTCCTTATTCAAGGCTTTTAATTTTTTTATTATTCCGCATATTATAATTAAATTACAAAATTTGTAAAATGAATTTATGGGCGCACCATACTTACAAGTACGTAGCCTACACACATTGCGCCCTTAATTAAATGGAATAATGATTGAAGGAAACTAACAAACTGTTCTTTTTTTTAAACCATTGAATAAATGCAATACATGACGCGCTGTTATTATAAATATTTAAACGTCAGAAAGTATGTGAAATAATGTCTAAATTTAAAGTTATATTACTTGATCAATCTATTAAAATGATGTTTGGAATACTTTATCAGTATTTTGTAAAGAAATAGGCAACAATATTAGTATTTTTGGAAGGATTACGTGGAGCATTTATCAAATTCTTATTACGCATGCGTGTTGCTAAAAAAATCGTTAATATGATCCATATGATCCTTGGATACGCTTTGACTATAAATATCTTATATCTTAATAAAATATATAGTTATAAAGACCCGATCGATATATATTCGGTTCGAAATTCATATAAATCATATTAGACTGATGAATCAAATAGTTCAAAAAACGAAGATTGTGATTGTGGGGATAAATATGGGTTAGAGCGATCATTAATTATTCGTCTGATTGGTTCGGCAGTTAAATTAAAGGCCCATTCTAATTCTGTCAATAAATTAGCCATGAAAATAATTATTGATGCAGACTCATTACATCTGTTGGAAGAATATCTAAATGACCAAGTATTTGCTTTTTAACTAAATAGAACGAGCGTTCGGGGCTGTTAAGATTGGTTGAAATATTTGAAAGTATATCGTTGCTTGATGAAGTGCACACGCATGGAAAAATATATCATGTATGCTGGCGCCTAAAAAATTATTTGTTCTTGTTACTTGAAAAATTTTTTTTAGCTAAAAAAACTAAAATGATAATTCATATGTCGTATGCTTTTATCATAATTGCTGGCTTTATTCCAGTGGTCACGTTTTTTCGAATGAGAAGCCCAATTACCTTTTTAATTCTTTTACTCGTATCTCAATCGGTACTTGTTGAATGGACTCGTTTGTACCAAAAAACAATAGCATTTAAAATGTCTAAATATGGAAAAGGTGCACCAAGAGCATGCGCAAATTTGGAAGATTTATCTTATTTAGAGTCAATTTTTTTATGGGTTTCAAACACATTTACATTGAAAACCGATGAATGCCATGAATATTATTCAAATATACTAGTCGATCCGATGACGGAAATATCGATTCTTGAAGTATGCAAAATACTTTTTAAAATAGGCTCTTTCGAGTGCGCTCAGACGGTTTTTGGGCAACTATATTTTAGATTTCACCGTTGTTATAAATAATTCAATTATTTCGTTACTATCTAACCTCCCTATTCAATGGCAAATAATTGTATTTTGTTCAGCTCTTATTTTGTTAATAATATTTGTACTTGTTTACGTGGGAATTGAAATAAATTCCCCCTTATTCGGAATTAATTTCAAAGGAAAAACGCGCGAATCTCACATGGAGAGTAATCCGGAAAAAGAGTTGCGCATGATCCAAGTTATAAAAGAAACTGTGAAAGACGAAATATCTAAAAATATGGATGATACTCGAGATGAAATATGTAAAATGATTACAAACGAACTAAACAAAACAGAGTCGAATGATATTTTCAACAGTACAAAAATAGAGTAGAATCAAACAGTTTATATTCATTGAATAGTATTTTCTTGAGATTTTGCTTCAGAAATATTAAACATTGGCGGCGGTGGTAGGAATTGTGGCATTTGACCAAAGGGAGGTGGGAATCTCATCGGATTAAACCCAGGTGGCGGGGGTGGGAAAGGCGGCTGCCCCATTGGCATAGGCATTCTAAATGGAGGAGGCATCATCGGTGGCATTCCGGGCATATGTGGCATCGGAGGCATAAAAGGTCTCATCGGCATACTACCATCTGGTAAAGGAACTCCTGTCGGTGGAGGCAAAAGGGGCGGTGGAACCATAGGGTTTACGAAGTGCGACGTTGGTTGAACTGGTCCTTTGCCTAATTTATATGGATTCATTTGTTTTTCATATAGATTTACTAAAATTAAAAAAATTATCAAATACCAATTTTATTAATTAAAACTTGAGATTGATCGTCCACCCAGCGATTATAATAACATCTGACATTTTCTTTGTGTTTTTTTCCTTGACCGTGAGTTTTTCTCACCGATGGCTACATCAAATAAAAAAAAATAAATATACTGAATCGTGAGTGAGATAAGTTTCACAATAATCGCAAAAAAATCTAAATTTATTAACAATAAATACTTTGGCATTGAAGAAACTTTTTAGTGATCGTGAGGATATATTTTAAGAGCACGTCGGTATATGTCGTAAATAATGTCTTTTGGTCGAAGTCGCAAACATTTTACATATTTTTCTGAAATAATTTATTTTACTGTTATATTATTTACGCACTAAAAAAAATTCTTACATTTTCTCAACAAAATTTTTAAAAGGCATTTTATACTGCTTGCAACTTGTTAATATGAAAATCTGAACTCATTATTTTTTCACCCCCAATCTCTAAATCAATCCTCTTTAGCCGATAGTCGGCGAACTCGCCTTAGTAGCCGACATATTTCCATAAATAAGTTCTGCGAAATCTATGAGTATAGGCAAGAAGTGCGTAGCTGATTTTTATTGAATAAAGACAATGCAAACTAGTCTAATAATTAAGCTGTTTTTCTTTATCCGTAAGCATTACGAACCTAACCGCTAGGACTTCGGATTGTTTAATGGATCCAGTGTCACTTTTTTCGATAATTTGTAATCGCTGGTTGTCGGAATTCCCAACAGGTATTAGCATTATACCACCATTACTCAATTGTTCGATAAGCTAAATTATTTGCCAAAATAATACTTTTTCGGGCATCGTTGGAGCAGATGCGCCAACATAGATGACATCATATGGTGCGTGCGCAGGAAACCCTAATCGTCCATCTCCCGCTATTATAAGAATGATAGAATTAACTGATAAGTTTAATTAAACCATTTTCTAAAAGATATTTGTATCCTGCGCGTTCGATATTATTTTTTGCCAATTGAACTAATTCATCGATGTGGTCGATCCCGACAATTATACCAGAAGAACCGTTCATCAATGACATACAAAGTGATAAATAACCACTACCACAACCTACATCAAGCGCATGGCATTCGGGCTGTTTTAATTTACTTTTGAGATATTCCAGTGAATACGCATGCTTAAAAATAAAATTACATTTATACAATGTGAGGAGCACTAATAGTGGCGCCGAATCCTAAATATGGAAATCTAATATTGTACCAATAGGTTCTGGACAATCATAGTAAGGATTTGATTTGCAAAAAAATTTTCTGTCAACAACCTTCATTATCTTTTCTACGAGTTCGCTTTTTAAACATCCACTTCCTTTTTATTTAACAATATATGAATTAACCTTTAAGGCCTTCAATCAGAGATCCATTTGATAAATGCGGCATATAATACATTGTGAACTTTGTTGTAAGAATGTATTTAAACGTTTATAGGCGATTCAAAGCGGCAGCACGGAAATTATCAAAACATGAAAAAAAATCAGTTGGTACAATAAAAAATTCGTTTTCATGTTAAATTGAAATAAAAGAGAGAGGGTTAAGTTTTGTCGTTTGTGCCCACGCGCGCGCATGCGGTTGATTTACTTTGAACATTTTTCCTTTTCCAATTGTTTAAAATTACATCTTTGAAAGGATCTTCTATTTTGTAGTTTCTGGTCAAGTTGTTCGAACTTACACCCCACTGATTTTGCCATTTAATTCTTTTTTATTAAATGTTAATGAAAAAAGTTAACGTTTAAATAGCTATATCTAAGCTTAACGACCAAGTGCCAGCTTCATGTGTTTGATTTTTCGTTTTTATATTTTGGTCAGTTATTAAATTAAAATTTTTACCGTTTTCGTGCATGTGCCTTTAAAATCCGATAATTACCAAAAACATCACAAATGCAAGATTTATTCAAAACAAACCCAATTTTATACATGAGAGATCCCTGCGAACACGAAAGATTACCATACCTCCCATCCGTCGTTTTTTGGAAAATTTAGATGATTTAGAAATCGAAAAATATTTTATTTTTCTAAATATACTGTGTTTTAGGGAAAGAGCAGATTAAATAAAAAAAACGCGCCTGCGTAAAGTATATTTCATTTTACTAAATAAAAATACAGTTAAAAGCACCAAACCCTATTAAAGTGAGTTTTTCTTGAATATTGCCCGTTTTTATTTCAGAAGAAAATTAGTTATAGGCCTTTCTAATTTAGGGTTAAATTTTTTTTTCATGAACTCGTTGAATCATTTTTGTTTTTGTAACCGACATTTTTTAGTCGGAATTATTATTCCAATTCGAGCTATTATTAAAAAATAAAAAAATTCATATTAAACTAAGAAAATATGTGTTAAGTTGATAAAACATTAAAAACAAATGAAAATTGAATTTTAAAGGTTAAATTTTTTAAACTTATGGATTTTTACCATACAAAAAATTGTTTTAATGTTCAATTGATCTTAGATGCATTAATCTTTTATAAATATAAACAAAAGAAAAAACACGGACGAAATCATATTTGGCCGAAAAATGTCGGCAGATGTCTGATTTGAACTGCCTTACGCACTTATCGAAATACTGAATCTGGTCCTGAATTAGAAAAAAAACAAAAAAGCAATGAATATTCAAATTTAACAGAATAAGGAATGTTTCCAACGTATTCCAGTGGTTAAATTCGAAAAATAATGTTCGTCATCTTTTATTGTGGCAATACACCAGTATATATTTTGATGTGCATTTAGAAATTTATTTCCGAGTCTGCGATTGTACGGTTCTAGACAATTATTTGTGCGCGAGTT
>SGJC01000826.1:0-13850 GCA_009887335.1 Henneguya salminicola
TCTTATACGATGAAGGATAGCTTCTACAAATATTTCCTATATTTTATAATTTTAGTTGAAACTGAATAATCTTGCGAAACATAAATTTGGAGAAAATCGACAAATTTATTTATAAAATTATTAAACTGTTTGAATGATTTATGTGACCCAGATCGCATGATTTTATATCAAAACCACTTTTAAAGCACAATTTAAGAATAATCTTGATGACACTTTTTGAAAATTCCATTAATCTATAATATATAACCTTAAATTTTATAGTTAATTGATTTTGTTTTTTCTATAAACAATCAACTATTTTTACTATGCTAGTATCATCAGGTTGATCGATAAAATATCGCTGAAAATATTCTCCGCAATTACTGGTACTATCAAAATCTGAAATTGATCGAGATGTTAATGCTGCAGGTAAAGATATATCGCAATTCTCGACGGTGTGATATGTAACAGTATAAATCTATGTTAAAATGAAAACATTCTATTTGCGGAAGAGGAATATAATGGAAGTGTTAAACCTTGAATCAAATCCTCAGATGGGTTAAATGAATATAAGATCTCATTACCAATTTTTAATAACATTTTTCAATTGAAACTATTCCGAATAAACACCAATTTTATAGCAGTTTGACTCTACCTTTGATAAATCAACTCAGTATAATTTATAAAAAAAAATACAATTTTATAAATTAAAGTCAAAGTGATAAAAAGTATTCGTGTTCAGTTACGAACGGAAATAGATTTAAAAAAAGCAAATATTTTTACTGTCCCCAAAATCCTTGTAAACTTACAGTTTTTACACTTACCATACCACAAATGGTGTTGGTTATCGTGAAAACAGCACCTACTATCTTAAATAAAAAAGAGCACTGCATGAAAATTTGGAATGTACCTCAAAAAGTTTCACGAAGCCAGCATTTGTTTAACTTTGCTTATCTTAAGGCAAATTATGGTGCAAATAGGGCAAAACCATAGTATTTTTCAAATAAAAATAAAACTCAACTTAAAAAAACAAAAAAAATGTCAACGTTTAAAAAATATTCATGAATTAATGCTATGAGAGTTTTTACGTCTCCGTTGAAAGTCATAATGCTACTGACAAAGCCGTTCATTATAATATATAGAGTATTTTCATATTTTTTTCATTTCGGCAATTTATTTATAAATATATGCTATAAAATCTAGAGAAACCCAATTTTATATTTATTTTCCACAACTCGGTAGAAATATGTGTTATGTAGCGGGCAGGATTAAGATTGCACAAAGAGGCTTCCAAGTGCCCGCATTCAGAAAATTCATAACATACAGGCTTACATACGATACGCTTAGAACTCATATGAAAGTCGAGCCTGTGTTGGCAGCATCTTGGTATGCTAGCAATTTTGAAGGCTATGAGAAGGCGCATTGGAAGGTTATTACTGAAAAGCGTGAGAAGGTAATAATCAAACAACTTTAGCATGGTTGTAGATAGTCGTTGGAGGCCAAATTTAAAAAGGCTTACATGAAATACTGAGAAGTGCCTCTAAAGGCAGAGATTTAACCAAAACTGGGCATTTTAGAAAAAGATATATCGTAGGTTAAAGTTCGAGCTCATGTTACGACCTATTATGGGAAAAGGTAGGGTGTAAATTTTAGTTTAAATCTCTAGCGCTGATTTCTTCGTCTTTATGAATACCTGATAGATTGCTAACTATAATTGAGACATCGCGAAGCCCAGAAAGAGAACAATCAGTAGGGTATTACAATTCAAATTTAAAATAAATAAATTAAGACTTGATTCACAAATAATAAGTTAATCCCACGTCATCACAATTTAGTTGCGTAAATTTTAGAAAATAGTTATATTCTTAGTTTCTATTTTCCCCTCACGTTTTTTTTCTTATATTAAAATGGCCTAAATTAACATTAAATTTACAAAAATTTTGGTTACATTTACGATTATACTAATTCTTACATCTCAGCCGTACAAATTAAATAAATTAAAAACTGCCAAAATATTTAACCCGGTTAAATTAATTTTAATTTACAATTTTTTGACATTCATTCCAAATGAAAAACATTGTTGCGATTGCGTACAGTGTTTTGAGCTTTTATTTTAGTTGTAGTGCTGGGTTTAGTAAAACGATGGAAATATTTTTCAACGAGGGACCAGTTATATAAAAAAAATAATTTAATCGATTATGTCGAATCCTTAATAGATGATGGTGGACCAAACAATAATATCTATTTTAATGAATATTGATTGCTTATTTAGTCAATTTTAGCACTGGACCTATATTTCAGCGGTTCTTAACGCGTATATTTTATCGCCCCAAAAGCATGTATTCCCAGGGAAACTGTTTGTGCCGTCGCCTTGCTCCTTAGTGTCTTAAAATTCCAATTTCCGAAGCTAAGAACTCTTTGTAAATAATTCAAAATTTCGTGTTACAAAAATGATAAGATTTTTGAATGCGTCGCACGAAAACCCCCTTTAGACAATAAAAACCTCAAAAAAAAAGCGAGGATGGATATTTTGTTAAAAAATGAAAAAAAAGGAATTAGAATAATAACTTAATAAAATTATTAATTAAAGTAGTTTTTTTAATTTTAAGAAAATATCACAGAAATTAATTTTTTCTTTTATCATAAGCGGCATAAATCATTACGGAGGAAAAATAAAACCAATGAGAAAAAAAAATTGCAATTAAAAACTATAAAAATTCAATCACAATTTGGTGTCAAAACGTATAAATCATTATTAAATTTTTGCCCCAAGATGCAACTATGACAGATGATAAATATCTATGAAATAATAATATTTCGAAAAATTAAATATATTTTTTAATTGAGACGGCGCGAAGATAGACAAAATAATAAATACCTCTGGAAAAAGTTCTTTACCAAACGGGCATCCAATTGCACACACATGATCTGAACTAGGACAAAATCTCTTTGGTATTAAAGTAATTTTTTCGTGGTTTATATTTCGCAAGCTTTCAGATCCAGAAACCTGATAAAATATATCCTGGGCAATTATCTGCCTATTTGAATCAAAAGATACAATTATCTCAAAAGTATGAGACTAAAAATTAATTTTTTTTCTTTACCCCGTCCCCCATATTGATAGTTATAAAATGACTTTGATGGGGAAATTGATTGCTAGAAACTAGTTCGTTTAATTCTTGTCGATAATTTTTTATGCCAAATGAATATTCTTGCATTTTTCCATGAGAAACGTCCTTGATAATCAGTTCAATGCCAATTGGGGTTTTGGTATAAATAGAAAGCCTCAATTCCTCGAATTGAAAAAACCAATTTTGTGAAAACGCCAACAGCTAGAAATAATATGATAAAATCATACAACGATATGGATGAACAATATTAAGGATTTGAAACTGATTATTTTCATTCTCCAAAGAATTTGTATTAAAAATAACCTCAAATTGTATTACCTCTAATTTGCGCACTCTCATTTAGATAAAACTGTAAATTTATGGGTTCAACAAATAAATTAGTGTCATTAAGCCTTGACTCATTTAATATATTACGGTAACTGAATCCCTTTGATATAAAATGCGAATTAGTTGGATCCAAAAACACTACCCTAACTTATACTCTGATAATAACATATTAAAAGACGAAGCCAGGCACGTCTATTTTTATTATAATCCTACTATTTTAAAAACATTTTTAATTAAGGGATAAAACATGCATTTGATTATTACCTTAAGCAATGCACAGAATTCAATGATTTTGTCAATCATAACATTATTCAAGAAGATAAATGATCGATTTTGAATGATCTTAACTCAATTTTTATCATTTATTGACGTTTTAACACACCTTTGCTAATTCTACATATATTTTAAAGATATTTTTCAAATCATGTTCACCAAGGATCTTGGAAATTAGCCAACCTCAACAAGAAGAATGTTTAGCTCAGCTTGATAATAACGAGTAAGGTTTCATCATGTGATGGAAAAATGCTTTTGTATGATTCCATCTATTTTCTTGTCTCAGATTGGATGTGTAAAACCACACAGGGACTAGTACAGAAAAGAAGAAGAGCGCATGCGCAGCTGCGCGTGTAATTGAAATGGCCTTTTAACTACTAATTTCAGTTTAAATTATTTGTGTCGCACGATTCTTAATATTCATTGGACAACGGGTTATGGATCCGACTTAAAACTACCAGTCACCACAATATATGTCACGTCTTGTTCCTCACGGTCTGCTACCTCAGTTTCCCGTTTCGTCAAAAAATTTCAGCCTAATGGAAATTGGAACTTAAGCATTTTTTCTCTAGAGACTAGGTCTTTTGCGATTTACCACAATGCCTAATGTAGCTAATTTATAAGTTTACTATAAACAAAAACAATCAGAAAATACTATAATTTTTATATTTTTTTATTAACATAAATCCAATTTTTAATTATGAATTAAATGTCATTCAAATAAATAGACATATTTTCAAAAAAAAACAAACAATTTTATTTGAATAGAATGCAATTATATGTTAAAAAAATAACTAAAAATAACGCAATCAATTTTCAAATTTCACACATGATAAGCTATTTCAACCTTTTTTAAGTGTTAATTTTGACAACAAATTAGAATTTTTATTTCTTGTTTTATTTATTATTCTTTTTTTTAGCTCATGGATTTAACATAAAGTTCATGCTTACATGATTATGATAATGCAAGGATTTAACAAAAATTAAAAGTCTCCACAAAGCTAAATTAGTTTTACTAAAATCTATATTAAAAACTAAAATAGAAAAAAATGGGGAAAGTTCTATGGAACGTATAATTTAAACAGCGCATAATCAAAAAATGTATCAAAATGTTATCTTTATTGGATTTTCTCAACTAATTAATTTAAATTCAACAAAATAATTAAGTATAAACGCAAGCGATGGGAATACGGCTCCCCAAATAATTACAAGCAAAATTAAAACAGCTACAGAAACAATTAGTATAACAAATTCATTGCTCTATTTTATTTTTATAAGAATAGTACGATTTAAAGAATTGTCTTTTTCGCGTCCATATACGCCGATGTGTTCAAAATAAAAACATAAAAACCTCCAGTTATTAAATTGGCAGCGCAATGACTCAAGCCTCTCGTTCGCTCGCTCATTTCGGATGAGGCAGCCACTTTTACGCTTGAAATTAAGGCCTCCGCGCCATTGGCGTTGTTCTCCCTCGGATTGGTACGAAATTGTGATTTTTATTGATACTTGGGAAAATTGAGCGTATTATTCATTAAAAATCTATCGTCTCCGATACACATATTCAGAAAAATATCCGTCATATAAATGTTTTTCTGTATCCATCATTTCCGAGGGAGCTGTGAGCTTTTCCTCAGTCATTGTATTTCAGGGCGGAGTAAAAACTATTTTTTTATAATTGGTAAAAGTGTTTCTTTATATCTATTTGGAACTGATATACAGAATATGTTGGTTGTTCCAACTTTTATTCTCCGTAAATTCATTGCCAAGTCACTTTTTCTCCAAATTTTATCCTAATTTAGCATCCTCGATGATATTTTGGCTTTCCAAACTTTGCCAAGTAGATTTCGACAATCGTTTCAGCTCAAGAATTTAAATTATCTAAACAATCTCATACAAGACCAAACTTCTCTGCAAAAATTGTACCAATAACTATTGTAATTAAGGAGTCGGCGCCTGTCTCAAGGAGAGTACGATCAATTGATGCTTTACCTTACTATAAATATGTTACTTCATAAATGATCAGCAATCACCTTTTAAAATCCCAACACATGGATCTAAAAATAGAAATTATTAAACCATCCATTCTTAATGAAATAAAATGTCTACATTTTTTTGGTGAACATCTTCACGTCTAACCATCGCATTTATTGTAGCGACATTTGACCCTGATTACATTTACGACATACCACATTTTGTTTTTTAAGTAGTCATGAATCTAATAAGTAACTATTAATGATGATATTTGTAAAAATAACTCAATAATACTATTTTGATTTTTTGTAAATTCAGGTTGGTGTCGTGGGGGTATAAATTATATTATTTATTAAATGAAATAACCTATCTACTCATATGATTCTAATGCACACTCGTTCATAATTTTTAGTTTTATTTAATTGTAATAAAAGAACTTAAATTCTGAGATGTATTCTCCATTTTTATCTTGCCCATGCGTTCCAATCCCCCATCATTCTGTAATCAACCCCCTTTTCTTGGGGCTTCTTTATTAAAAAGCCTATAATTTATAGGCTTTTTAATAAAGTTAAGCAAAAATTAAAAATTTTTTTTTACAATGTTGTATTATTTACATGCAAAAAAGGCCAGTTTTCATTGGTGGATTGAATGTTATAGTGGAAGCCGATGAAACTGTGTTAAGTCGGAGGGGGATCATAAGAGAGTCAACGAGCGCAGACGATTCAACTCCGGGGACTGTATGGATAGTTGGCTTGATTGACCATTCACCGGAGAAAAACTTTTATTTAAAACGAGTAGCAAATCGCAAAATAACTACATCAAGTAGATTGTTCGAAGTTGCAATTTATGTTGGAAGCAAACTTTTTGGAGGGATATCCTTCATACTCATGAGTAGCAAGAAACCTGGGTATTTCTCCCCACGTCCACGTAGTCAACCACAACAATGGATTTTTATCGGCGGACGGTACGCATGCAAATAATATCGAGGGATTTTGGTCGCATTTGAAAAGTGCGATAAGAAAGGAAAATGGCGTAAAGCGAAGTAATATTGATGATTGGTCGGTTTTTTATATTCATAAGAAGATATTTGATGCACTGTACAAGAGATGAATTTTCACTGATTTATATTGAAATCCTTAAATATTACCTGAATTAATTTTTTTTTTCGAATAATCTTATTTAATATTTTTTTTACAAAAATTCAAAAAAATTTTCTATAACAATTTTTCAAAGGGGGCATTACATTTAGGCATTTTACTAAAGAAGACCCCTTTTCTTTATTAATAAGAACAGTTTTGATTTTATTAAATGTAAAATGTTAATGACTGAAATAGTTCTATCCTTTTTGTGGAACAGGGGAATGCTAGACTCCAGCTAAAATGTAAATAACCAAAAACTACACAAATTAGATATTTTTATTTTAATTACATTAAAAATTCGGTTGAACTTTACAATAATAGCCTCCTCTTTACGGCGCCGCTGAAAAAAATTAATGGTGATTAATTTTTATTTTTTTAAACATGTTACATAACATTAAATGAATAATAAATTTCAGATAAGTAATTTAAATCATTTTTTATACGTTTGAAATAATTTTATTGCTCATTGAAGTATAAATTTTGGTAAAAAATAAAAATTAATCACCATTAATTTTTTTCAGCGGCGCCGTAAAGAGGAGGCTATTATTGTAAAGATGATCCAAAAATTATATTATACAAAAATCACAATAAATTTTTAGTTTATATTTCTTTGAAAAAACAAACAAACAAATATTTTTTATCTTCAACTTCTAGGTCTGAATTTTTTTTAACTTTGTATGAAAAAAATTCACAATGATGAATTGATTCTCAGCACTTGCAATAAAAGCCGTCCATTGTTAAGAATGTTTGAATGCGCAAACGCAAAACTGTTGAATTAATTTAAATTTAATTTATATAAGAAAAACTTTGAAATTTAAAAAATTTCTACATTATACAATAGAAGCACCTTCAATGAACACGAAAAAATTTATTAAAAGGAACATAACTTAAATCTTATTACTTAAAAATACTGTTACTTTATAACAACTTTATATTAAAATTGGTTTGCCATAAATAAAAAAAAAAAATAAATTAACTGCATTTTTTAATGTATAAATTAAATCTCGTTAATTTATAACGTTCTGACCTTATTCTTATAATTTCTTCATTATGTGCTGGAAATAAGATAAAATAATTGATTATAAGAACTATAAATAAACAAAAAATAATTTTATTATTAATTTTTATAAACTGGTTGAATTTTATCGTGACACAGAATTTGCCGCCCAGGTTTGAGCGCCCACAAAACTAATGGGTAAATAGCCACACGTCAAAATTTAATCTTATGTTTAACAAATTACTAAATTAAAATATTTCGAACCGATCATTTAAACTATAATATAACAATGATATCAGTTGGGTATTTCTTCAACGATTACTAAATCGGAGTCGGTTTCAGGGGAACTGTTATCAAAATCTTGATAACGTTGAAGAAGACGCTGGTTATGAGTAACCGCCTACAGTAATATTAATAATTTAACTTGATTTATCTCCTCCTCAGAAGATGGATTATATGAAGTAGCAGAGAATATTTTAATTGTGCTATCGATACCACTACATGCAAGCACTTAATAAGGAGAATGCTCATATTTTACCTGGATATAAAGGATGATGGTCCAATGAATTAACAATATATTTATCTCCGACTAAGATTTGACATATTTTTTCAGTCATTCGATCCCAAATAAAAACATGACCACAATCACTTCCAGCCATAACGTATCGCTTACCCCAAAATATTGCCTCTTTTAACTAATTGTAAGACTTTTCAAAAAAACCATAGTTTTTACATTTGAGTGTCCTGTGTAGGAAGATGAATGCCGAGGTATAAAGGATATCAACTTCGAGCTTGAAAAATTAGAAAAAACTGATACTTATTGTATGTTCTGGATCGAAGGAGATCAGAACCACTTAGAGAAGATTGCGAATTAAAATATTCAAGCTTGTGTTTAATTGGATGGGGTTTTGTTCCATTTGTCTCTATAATAATAGTAAAGAAAAAAAATCGCTCGTAAATTACGTAACGCTTTGGGGATGGTTATTAATGATTTTAATGAAAATTATGGGATAAAATAATTCCTCTTTTTGGGATACGTAATATACAAACGATACTATGCATACCATCCTCGACACTTTTTTTTATTCTATTGCCTTTTGAAATTTCTTTTTTAACAGATGAATTGCTTATTTTTTTATAAAAATCAAGTAAACCTGGCATCAAAATAACAAGTGCGACTAAAACACTCTGGTCTAGAAACTAAAATATGAGAAGATCCCATTTTTTCACTAAAATCGCATGAAATAACCACGACTCGTTCTCCCACATAGTTACACAAAAGTTCCGAACCGTCCTTACTGTAAAAATAAGAAAATATTTCAACCTATATTTCAGAGACGTAAAACCTGAAGTAAGGATACCAGGGTGGGATTTACGAGCATCGTATTGAAACATAATAGCATTATTGCCGTAATCGTGACTTTTTGCTGAACAAAAAACTTTTCGACGATCGTAAAAATGCACACAACCGTTATTAACGGCTAGTGCGCATTCGTAAGATCGAGTTTGGGGAATATCCATTGATTGTATAGGAAAAGGGAGGTGGATAATAACATCCTGAGTAAAAATTAAAAAAATACTCGATCGCAATTCGAACAATTACAGCTAGTTTTCTCCCGTATATCGTACTGACGGACAGAACCCTCGGTACTACAAACCAGGAATACATAAGGCTCGTTTTCAAGAACCACGACCTTAAATAGTTTTAAATTGCTAACCTCGAAAGGAATAGAGGAATGGCAGTTGAATTTATTTTTCATCCCATCGGTGGGGAAATTAACTTCGGTAAAAAATAAAGAGTAATCGCAAGAAGTCGATATAATCTAGTAAAATAAAAAATATTCATGCCTTGGAAGAATTGCAATGATGTAAGAATTTCGCCTTAAAAATATTGTGTTCATGACCCGTATGAATTCTATTTAACAGCTATAGTGTCAAATATTTGACAAAACTGCATATTTTTTGTTGGTATCATATATATTTAGGTGCAAATCATCAGAGCCACTCAGTAAATAATCACCAAACTCGCTATAATTTATGGTATTCACCTGTTTTTAAGATTATTTTAATCGTAGATAAAATTAAAAATACTTACGCAGCCATCGTGTCCTTCCAGTGTGTACTCTTGATGGAAAGAATTCACTATCTTCGGAGAATCTAAAATCTTATTAATAAAAACATAAACTGAATAAATAATCTCGTTGCGATGAATTGCTATAGAGTCCGATTTTTTTTTCATTCACATAATCAAAAAATGCTTTCTGGCTGTTAAGAAATTTCATGATTATTCCGAAGTCTTTTCTTACTTAACAACTACAGATGCGCATGCGCGCCTGTGGATAATCATTCGACGTTTGTGGCGTTTTCTCAAACTCAAGCTTTATATGAACAATTGCAGCTAATTATTTTATTTAGTTGTATTAATACAAAAACTGATTTAATTAATGCAATTAGTAGACATGATTGTTTGCTTTCCACACATTTAGAAAATCTAATTAAGATCGTCACCAGGAATATTTTCCCATAGGCTTTATCCCTATAATTATGAGTCGACGGTTAGAAATTTAATCGATAATTAGTGCGTAAAACATGCTTTGCAAAATATAGATTGCAGCCCGAAAAAAATGAACAATTTATACAGATTTTTTATATTTATGATAGCGGGATTTAGATGCAAAAAAATGACTGTTTACTTAGAAACTAATACATTAAAATTTGCGTCACCTAAGGGTTTTTCGCATTTAATTGATGTCATTTACATAATTTGATGTTAGGCGGCGATTAAGCCATGTCTTCAGCTCGAAAAAGACAACGAATTAATCGATACTCCTCCTTTTTATATTCATAAAGCTCATACTAGCTCGTTTAATTGATCCTTCTCAATGTATAAATCTCGGGGAAGAAAAGGGAAAGGTAGACTTTGAATTTGTAACTCAGTTGTGTTAATATTAAAGAAAGGTATCCATTCCCAACAAATCTAGCCTATTCAAACATATAAGAATCCAGGATCCACTTATAATTCCTAGACGATAAAGAATACATGATTTATTGTAGCGTCATGGTGTTAAAACATTTTTTTTTCATGATTTTACGCTCTAATATCATTAAAAGTCGCGATAAAGAGAGCATTTTGCAAATGTTAAATACAAAAGTGAAAAGCTTTTTTTTTCTCAGACTTTATGCGTAAAACCTAACTGGTCTCGTACTCTAAAGGATTTATAATTCTATATTCGGTGCGCATAGGCTGCTACCAAGAAATCACTGTCAATACAATCTATGTCTATAATTCTCCTTCACCAAACACCATATCAAGCATCTTCCATCTAGGGATGTCATACGTCGTACTACAGGGGTATTGACTTTCAGAAAAATTAAATGCGTGGCTATCAAAAATTGTTCACATAAAGATAGAACCAGGTGGCAAAAAACACAAGAGGTTTGATGCACTCAAGAACTTATAATTTATTTTTAGATGTGTAGATTCTAGCATCTTAATGCTTATTAGGTTTACGAAAAATTGAACCTTTGCAACATGATTATGATTACCTTTACCTATAAATTTTATAACCCAACAAATTTTTCCTTCTATTCGCGTAAACACAAAGCAGAGTTAATGTGCTATTATTAAGGATCTAATAAATTCATACTTGAAATTTTCTCATGACATTTTTTATACTATCAATCTTGTCGATTGTAATTTTTATCAAATCAGAATAATTGAAAAAAAATGACAAATTTTAAAGAGAATAATTTTTTTATCAACTGGATGTGCAAACCCTCTCATTGGTTTGGTTTAAGAAAGCTTCACAATATCCCAGCGGGCGTTAACTAACAACTAGATAAGTATTGTCGTCACTGTATCCGCAAAAAGGTGGGTGGGATGATCGAATTTAATTAACCTTACACCCAATATATTCCCTTTAGGTATGCCGTGCCATTGACTTTGGAGGTACATTCCTTCATATTTCTTGATCTGCTGTTTATGAGAAGCTAAATCTCTGTGATCTAAACTGTCTCAGGGTTCTTAACAGAGCACTTCGTAAAGTAGGCATTGCACGATAGCCAGCAATACCCCTTACTTTTTTTTTCGAATACTATCCTCCTGTAGCTTCTCACAAGCATTACGATATTTAGAAGTAGATCGTTTCTAATTACATTTAAATAGAAAAACACAGAATGAAAATTTAACCCTTAAACATTTAAGACTGTAATATTTGTTTATAATAGATTTGGTTGATCTCTCAGCTGAACTTTATGTCGGTTACAATAATTTTATTGTTGTAAAATTTTTTAGACTGTGCAAATCGAAGCTTTAAATTAAGATCATGTACTTAATTGAATAGAGTGCGTTTTGGTCAAAACTTGCTACATGTGCAAAAAAAATGGGGAAATCAACTATGAAATCCTATTAAATTTTGTATACAGTTTTACATTCAAATGACTCAGTGATGTAAATTGGAAATAAAAATATCATGAAACCCTTTTATTGAGATTTTAAAGTATGAGGTTCACTTTGTAAAAAATAGGGATGATTTTGATTGATACTATGTTCTGTTAAGTATTGAAGAATGTGGGAAAAATTTATTGAGGTTTTTAAATCCATCAAACTAAAATCGTCCCTTTAAATGAAAATATTTTGACCTAAATCAATAAAAACTCAAAAAATTACCTTAATGCACGGCTTTCCAACCTATGCGTCATAGCAAAAAGTCAAAAGATTGTTAAATTATAATGGCGTTGCATTAATACACTATTGGTCACTTGACTAGTAACTGTTAACTAAATTAGTAAAATAAATAATATTTTTCATTCTTCTTTATTGACTTTTTAGTTTTTGCAACTTTAATTTGATTTAGAGGTGATTTTAATCACGTTCTTTTAGTTATGGATTTATAATTTTACCTGAACGCCAGGCCCTTCTTGCTCATCAATATTGGTGTCAAAACAAATAATTAAATTATCATAAAAGTCAGTGCTACTGTAGTCCTAAATATGTGTAGTTAACTTGTATTGACATAGAACAGTATAGACATGTGAATTATTGGGGATGTTATTAATGTTACAGGCTGCTCCGAAAACATGTATCTATATATAAATGTAGTACTGTAGTTAGTACAGTACTAGTTAAGCATAATATTTCATTTTAAAAGGAAATTCTCCCATTTCAACTCCATGGTGCCGTTTAATGTTTAGTATTTGGCTTATGTGCCTTGGCCAGAAAAAGATGCGGAAGCTCTGTCTTAATGAATAAGTTTTTTTTCGAATTTTAGCCTCTTAATAAACTAATTAAATACTACATTTTATTAAAAAGAAATTTCCTAGTGGTCGACCGTTCTTAGAAGAGGAAGGTCGAGTATAGTAAGGAAGAGGAATAATGGACTAATTTTGGTTGACAACCATTTTTCATTCTCTCAACCAAATTAAGAAATTTTGGTCCCTTCATACTTTGTGGGGGTATACTCAAAATTTTATGCAATGATCCCACTTGTAAAATAATAACAGTTATTTGCTACGAGAACCCAAACTATATATTGTCAAGAAGGGATAGGAGGTATTGTGGTTTCTTATATATCTCCTTATATTTAAAGCCTAGCTCCTTCACTATATCTTCTCTGTGTTACAATTGCTTATCTTGAAGTTAAGTAACACTAACTAGTAGAGACCCAAATTGCTATAAAACGAGATCAACATAGATTTTAAATCTCTAGTCTATAAAAAGAATTCGAAAATGCAATTTAACTTAATGATAATAAATTTTTAAGATAAGATTGGGTTTATAAGACTTTATACTAATATTCAAAACTTTATATTTACCGTGCTTTATTCCTAGATTATGTGTTTTAATGTAAATCTATCAGAATTCAATTTATTAATACAGTATCTACTCTATTATCCGCCAACTCTCTCAACCGCCACCATTTTATAAATTTACATATATTAATTAAGTAATTTTCTCCTAACCGCCATTTTCTCCCAACCGCCACATTTTTTTAATTTAATTAATTTAAATTAATTAATAAATCAATCAATACT
>SGJC01000827.1:0-12362 GCA_009887335.1 Henneguya salminicola
TAATTAGTAAATATGTTTTTATTATTATATATAGTGTTTTGGTATGGTTTTTTTTGTAAAAAGCGGGGGGTCCCCAAGTGCAAAAGATCCAATTTTTTTTACTATTCAAAAGCATTATATTCTTTATGAGCTTAAATTTATATTAAATATAATATTTTTTAAATGCTATATTATTGTAAGACATATGTTAATTTTACGCACTTGATACATTTTGTTAACTACTTAAAATATCATTATTTTCTAGCGCAATTATTGATGTCGTAAGAGCCGTATTTATATTTTAAACATATTGCATAGTTAAGACTCTTAAATTATCATATTTATTAACATTGATTATAACTATTGTGTTTAAATTAGAGAGAAATAATAAAATGAAACTATTCTGTGCAATTAAATTATAATTTTTCTGAAGTAATGCTATAAATCAAGGTTTATAATAACTTTTTTTTTATATAAAGATGAATATCAGCCAAAAAAACTCATAAATATTTTTTTTAGTTTTTCGAAATTGAGCGTTGTATATATTATATTATTTTTTAGACTTCTTTTATGCTCTATTTTTTCCGTTTTCACCTTTTTTTGGTATAATGACATCAGTCATATGATCATTTTTGATGTTTCTAAATACAATGCTACAAAAAATACCCGTATGCCTTCAATAGGTTTTTTTTTGGATTTTAACTTCAACGTTTTGACCATAAAAATTCAGTGAATATTTTAGATTTAGATGAATTTTTTTGATGATATGATTGTTGTGACACTTTGTGTTTATGCAGCTCTATTATATTAATAATATATTATAAACCATTGCATATAACGAAGATTCTTTGAAACAAGGCATGAAAAGAGGAGCACTCGCTAAAAGTTCTTGGCGCATATGAGAGCGAGGATATCTTAAATTGTTTGAAATTCAGAATACATGCACTTTTCTCCATTTCTCACAAAACATTAACAAATTTGTTCGTGTAATTTCTGGAAACTCCGCAAATAAAATAATTACAAAGTGTATCACTTTACACATATTTCCGTAAATATATACTTCGCTGCGCAAATTTTTTTCATATAGGTAGAAAGTTGAGCCTTTCCATATAGTTTACAATGTTTAGTAATAAATTTATCCCAATAAAAGGCACATTTTTCGGAAAAATATGCTTGATCAATATAATAATAAAAAACTTGTAGTATATGCAATTTGACACATTTGATCAAAATTTACACAGTTTCCATAATAACAATAACCCTGAATATATAAAGATGCATCGTAACAAAATTCAGGTAGGTCACATTCATTCCTTGAACGCCTGCAGGGTCGACCTATTGTAAACTATCCGTTTAAAAATATATTGAATACTTTACACCGATTACAGCAATTATTACGAGTACACTTTAATTTTTAGGTTTTTATGCTGTTTTTATTATTAATAGAAATAGTCCTAGTAATAATAATATTGCAATTGTCTAGTGCAAAAAATAATTATACTATTATTATTGCAAATAAAATTCAGCTTAATGTAAATGGGGGAATTTTTTCATAAAAATTTCCAAATTAGTCTCATAAAGAATATTATCATACTTTTTTATTTCTTGTTCTTAAGCATTCCTTTGATTGCAGACCCGGCAATATTTTTTTTAGACTACAATCATCAAAAGGGGAGGATCGGACTTAACTCTAAAAATAGTTATATGAAGTCTAATACAGCGAACTATAAATTTGTTTATTTTTGTTAAATTTTAAGAACACAAAAAAAATATTGGATATTTGTTAAAAGTAAAAATAAATGTTGAAAACAAAATAGATTTTCCAGTTAATTAATATAAATTTTTGCTTGTGATTTGCTAGAATAGATTAACTGCTTCGCGAGTTTGTAATTGCGAACTATTATGTAGGCAGAGAGCTATCATGCCAATAATAAGGAATTAGTTTTAATAAGTAAGCGACCTTTCAGCCTATGCTGTTTTGCAGACCTCATATCATTTTGATATTATGTAGATAATTTTAGAAGGCAATTTGAACTTTATATATTTATGTTTACTGTAATGATAATAAAAAGCGTAACCTACATTCTTGATAAATTATGAATAAAATTTTGCAAAGAAAATAATGGGATTGCTTTTATTATATATTTTTTTTCTTTTTAAGAATATTTGCACAAAAAAAACACAGTGAGTGCCATTATTTTGCATATTATTAATAAAATGACTAATTTTCTTAATCTCGTTATTTATTCGATAGATCCATGTAATATTATTAAAAAGAAGTGTAATCTGAAATGACAAAAAGAATTTTTTAGGTTATCGGGTAATTTCCTCTTGTTTATAAGTTTTGCTTTATGCGGAACTAATGTTAAAAGTTTTTCCTCCCTTTAAGGCAGAATATTTTTAGTAAAATATCAATATTTTTTAAGTGTACAGAACGAAGGTATTTATAAATGCTTTCTGGTGCGTTTGATATATCGGAATAATTACAATTCAAAAACTTCCTATGCAACGTCGATTCTTGTATTTTTTATTTTAAGAATATTTAGGTCCGTTTATCATCAAATTAAAATTTTGTTTATTATTAGAATAAGGGGCATTCTAGTTAATTTATATAGCATGCATTAGGGCAAAATTAAACTGAATAGCTATAGAATTAAGAATCGGTCATCAACACTAGGTTACTGTTATTAACTCATTTTTTTATTTAATTTTATCGCTTTTAAAATTATTAAATTGTACTAATATAAATCTTAGAATATACAAATGTTGATCACCTTATAATTTTATTAATAACAATATATTAATTGAACATACACAGAAAATAATACATGATTTGCCAGTCGGTAATAAGCCCCGCGATCAGCCACTTATTTTTAACAAGAGGTTATATTATAATTTTATAAAGGTAAGTGTATATAATTATTGTTTTATTATAAATAAAACTGACAAATATTATAATAAATCTTCAAAAAATTAATACTACCAAAAGATTTAACTTCCACCTTTACCTCCCCTACCAAATGGTAGAATTTTCAATATGTTGATTTAGAGATATTGATACGCAAAATTAATTTTTACTATATTTACTAGTTTAAAACATAACTAATAAATTGGATCAGAAAAGTAGCTTAGCAATCAAATTATAGTAAAGTGGTAGAGTAATAACTAAGCAATCCTTTAATGGTCTTTAATTTACAAAGATTTTTTTCATCCTATAATTATGATACACGTTCATTTTATATTTTAAAAATATCGAAATAATTGATGTTTTCCCTTTTTAAACAACAACTTAGAGTTCAAAACAACTGCTTTATTCAATCGAAAATATATATGATAAAAATAGAATTGGCACGCGTATTTTAAGCTGACATGCTAGATGGATATAAATTTTTAAAGAAAAAATCAATATAGTTTATTGCATATAAAATAATTAGTGATATAACATTAAAAAAAAAATGCAGAATTTTCTCGAACACAGAAATATTACTATAAATTGTGATTATGGATTTACACGTATATCTTAATAAAAATAGATTATAAATAAATGGGATATAAAAAACAATATTTTTATGTTTGAGATCCTTTTCTAAAAATAACTGAGAATTTTAATATTTAGTACACTGTTACTGTTGAAAATACGTTTACTAATCTAAGGTATTATTAAATGCACCTGTCCGGATCCAAAGATAATTTATTAAATTTTTACGTTCAAATGAAATGACAATTTATGAGAGGCTTAAGTTAAGATTACCACAATCATTCTCTTAGAAGAGGAGGGATGTATAATAAAAATTATTAAGACTAATATTGATTGGTATTTTTCATCTAATCATATAGATTATAAAAATTTTATTTACAACTGTGGGACCGCAATATACAATAAACAGGAAACCTTTTTTTTACACCTTATGAAGAATTATTATACGCGCAAGACTATTCATTGTTGCGTAATGTACTATCCTGTTATCAATGAGAAATTGATAATTATTATTCAATTCGCACAAAAATATTAAACGCCTAATATGAATATTTACAAAAGAAGTGAACATTTTATTTTTCTTGTTTCATGAATTTTTTAAAAAAATCATAAAAGAACAGCGTTTTTTTTTTACATCAAAATCAGGTTCTAAGTCATTTTTACGGGCTGTTAAAATAGAATTATTGGAAAATATAATAGAAATTGAATTTCATGTCTGATCTAACGCACAATTAATTTCCCGAAATAAAAATATTAGTCTTAGAGCTCTTATTATTAATTTTTTAAAATAAATTATTAACTGAGTTAAATATATATTAATCAATAGAAGTAATATGGTAAATATAGAAATATGTATTTCGAGGCTTTTATATGGAAGAGGTCCATGAAAAACAAAAATGTCTTAAAAGATTAAAAGATCTCAGATAAAATATAGCCAACAGAAAAAAAGAATGACGGATGTGGAAATTTCCGTCTTACGGCAAATACAGATAATATTTTATCAAATAGCGTACCAATTAGAGAACTATACTATATTTTACATATTAAATGTTTTTTATTGAATATAATAAAAATTGATAAACAGGTATAGCTTGAGTTAGGTTCATAAATATAAGAGATATCAGAATATCTTCGTCTTTGATTGAGAATTTTATGAAATTTTTTTCTGAGCATTGAATTTTTGATTCTATTTATATATATATCTAACTGCGTAATTACAGAAATAGTAATGCGGATCGGTTATCTTGTAAAATTTCGATTAAAGCCGAATAAATATTTAAGGTAAAACATTTTATATTAAAAATTATATGCCTATGCTCTATATTAGAAGTAGGAGCAGGAATAGAATATGAGTTTTTTTTTATAGATCTATTCGTGGTTTGACAAATAACATTTTCACTGAAACTTTATAAGCCCTAAGTATATGGAAAATGTTTTTTTCTATCAAGTAATATATATTTTTTATATAAAGATAGCTTTAAAAAAATTAATCGTTTCTTCGATTTATATTTATAACTTTCGGTAGGTGTATAAAATATTTTTGCAAATTCAGAAAAAAAGCACGCCATTCGTCTATAATTTATTATTTCTGTGATTAAATTGTGGCGGTATTTTTTTAGTGGAATCAATTTTTTTAATTGTAAATATCTGAAAAACAAATAAAAGTTGAAAAAAATTAAAAAATCATCTGTCAATCCAATACTGTTTGCATTTATATATGTGATAAGGATAAATAACATATTCATTTTGTAATTTTACGTGAAATTGAAATTGACCCGAAAGATCTAATTGGGGAAAAATATATTTTAACAGTCAAAAAATAATAAAATTGCAAAAGTTTCAAATAAAGATTAGTAAATATAAAATATATTATAATATATTTATCTTCACCGGTTTTGATGTCAGGGACATATTCGAAATTACGAGTTTGTAAAAAAAAATCACCCTAATACAAAACAAACACTAAATTGTAATCTTATAAAATAAAACAATCATTCACCATTAAGCTTTTTATACCCACCAATTAATATATATTTGAAATTTTACTGTTATTTCACATAGATTTTACGGAAGCTCTTTGAAAACGGATATATCTATCTTTCGTTAACCTCTTAATAATTAGCCCTATAAATCTTGAGCATTTTCAGTTAATTAACAATTTTTTTTAATTTAAAAAAAATAGGCTGTATTTTATTATTAAGAATCTAAAATATAACAGATCAATTAATTGAAAAAATTAGGTTAACTAAGCATAAGCTGTTTGACTATCAACGATATATTCGTGTAAAAGCATGTACGCGTGTTATAATTAAACGCTAATAAAATTTTAACGATAAAACTTTCATGATTAAGAATCGGATAATTATCTTGTGAGAGATTCCACGTTAATATAAGCATTTTGTAAAGCCTAAAATTAAATTCTAACGGTATGATTTGTTTGCCCGGGAGATGGCATAATTGACAATAGGGTAGGATATTTATAATAAATAATAAATATATCAATAAATCAATTATTTAAATTAATAACGATATAAAAGCACAAAAATATTGTGGAAAGCATATTAGTTTACAAATTTGTATATTTTACATAGAAATATGAATCAAATTATATTTTTAAATTATCTAGTCGTCAAATCTTGGTAAAAATTTATCGTCTTAACTAAATATCATCAAGAAATATAAACAAATTTATGAAAAAAAATAGCTAAATCGTAATTTGGGAATTTAAGAAATTTTGTACAAATCTAAAATCTGAGATATCGATAAAATTAAAGATATAGTATAGAAAGATAAAATATTAAGAATTTACAAGCTGCTGTGCATATGGATGCAAATTTTAAATAAAACTGTACAAATATTAAAATTTCAGAAAATGATTGTTTTTGAACATAAAATTTTAACTTCTATTTAAAAAATAATATTAAATTTAAAATAATTATAAAGAGGCTAAAAATAATAGGATTTAACTATTGTAAAAAAATTTTTCATAAGTTTTAAATATTCATAGATGTTAAACTAAAATATTATAATTCGTGCGATATACTCTTAACTTATACAATTTTTTTAATTGCACTGAAATCGTCTTAACGTCAGTACAGTATTATTAATAGAGTATGTTTTTTTAATAAATCAGAATAAATTAAATAAAAATTGCTACTTTACAGGTTAAGAGTTATCTTTCAAAAGGAAAATATATTCTGAACATCAGAAAACTTATTAAAAGCTTAAAGGAAAATTTAAATATTTTTGAAATAAAGATGAACTAGAGATATGGATTTTATCATAAAACATGGAGAGGTCCATTTTAATGTTGAGAGATATTAATAAAATAAGCACCCATTCTGAGCGTAGTCTTGCATCTTTTAGCAGAATAAAAATTTATAACATTTTTTTCAGACTAGGTTATGCTTAATCGCTTAATCTTTTATTTATGAATTACATTTAAGCTAATATGGTTGACTGTTAAATCGTCTCTAGTTAAGATCCCAATAAAATTTAGAATTGAAAACCAAATATTCAGTTTATTATTTAAAAATTAATCGTTGTAAAGCTTGCCAATATTCTTTAATGTTAGTTATTTTAAATTACACTACAGTACTAAACCGAGAACAAGATATTAGGGTGTTAAACATAAAAAAATAGAGATGTGGAAGTATGCGGGTAATAACAATAAGTGGACAGTAAAAATGAAAAATAAATTAAATAAGAATTTTGTAGTGGGTAACGTCATTTCTCACTAGATACGCAAATCTCAGCAACTTGTAACGATGTACCACAATGTGAAATATATCAAAAGGGACATATCACGATTACTTGTTTAAGTTTAAATTTATATTCCTCCAGACTAAAAGTGCAATAACGGATACGATTAAACAAGATTCTGGATAATTTTGACTTCATAATACGGATAATTTTCGTGTTTTGGATCTAATTTTTATGATATACACCATAAAGATTCCTACCTATCATAATGTTAACTATGGCTATGGGGATTTAAATTATATTAGATTTAAAGTCAGGCCTCGACTTTGGTAAAATTAGCTATTTCATATAATTGACCCATAACTTTTTTACCCATAAATGCTGAAATGTTTCGTGATTTTTCGTACTCTTCTTATGTCTATTTCTCGTGTGGTATCTGGTGTCCCCTGACATCAACTGGTCTATTTTTTGAATTATTCTTACTACGGATGATAGAATCTGATCATCCAAATGACGTATTAGCACGCCTTCGTGAGGTTAATAACAAATATCATGTTACGATCTTACAAGTATGTGTGTATTTACGTATTTGGTTATGTTTATGCAAACATTTATAAATATTACGCTCTTATATATTTAGAGACAGAAGTAGAGAAAGAAACACTGCAATGTTGCAAATAAAGGGGTACAGAACCTTCCAACTTTTTAAAATAAAAAATGATGAAAATAATATTGCGGTAGGAAAACGGTATTTTATATTTTGATATCTCTAGTACGAAATGGACCGCCTTTAATATGCAAAATTTAGAACAATAAGATTATAATCAAAGAATACGTTAAACATTTAGAAAACCTGCCTTCATAGATTGTTTCGAAAAGACAACGTTTAGAGATTGTTATTATCAGAATTAAAGTTTAAAATCATCAAAGGGGTTTCTTTGAGTATTTCAATTGTTTAAGAAACGGCTCTTAGCTTGAAGCAAGATAATTAAAAAATCAATTGAATGAAAATCTTATAATGAAATTTCCGGTACGTAAGGTTAGTTCTACAAATTTGAAACATGGCATTCCTTGCATAATATAAAATTTACCAGAAAGGCTGCTAGTGTAGGAAGAGATGCTGCAAATGTTTTACTCTGTTCATTGGCAAAAATGATCAAAGATAAAAATATTTCTTCTTTCAAATATTCAGGGTAGACGAGACAGTATTATTTATGAAAAAATGCCCAACCGTACGTTTTTATCGAAGAAAGAAATATCTGCACAGGAAATAAACATTCCGAAAGTCGTTTGTCATTGCTTTTATGCTGAAATTTATCTGGCGATTTTAAATTAAAGCCAATGCTAATTGCAGAAAATTCGAAAATTTTAGAGCATTAAATGGAAAGAATAAGAAATGGCTTCCGGTTATTTGGAAATCAAATAAAAAACCTTAAGGGAAAGCACTAATTTTCAAAGATTTGTAATTCATCATTTCGTCCTAGCAGTCAAGAAGTAACGTAATAAAAACAATCTACCCTTTAAAACATTAATTATATAAGAATAGGCTCCACGACATCCGAGAAGTTTGCCGAATTTATGCCTAGATATAAATTTTGTATTTCTTTCCTTATATATCTACTGTCTAATACATCTAATAGTGAAAACAGTTATAGTTACATTTAAACAATATTATATGAGGATATTGACAAACCATGCTATCAAGGCAACTGACTAGAAAGATGGACTACATTAAGAGATTTTATGAAAAACTATTATACATGGAAAGCAATAACCAATATTGCAGACTCGTTGGCTGAAATAAGAGTCCACAAAAAAGATTGTTTGCAAAGATTTTGCCAGCAATTGATGGATGATTTTATCCTCTCTGAAGAAACTATGGAAATGATCACGGATGACATAATTGACCAAATGAATGAATTAAATTTGGATGTTAATGTTAAGGGGATAATTTATTTACACAAAAAACCTCTTTCAAAATCATAATATTTTGAGCAACAAGATCAATGGAAATCCAAGATGAAAGCCTAAATAAATTTGATGAATTAACCGTCAAAAGGTTAACAATAAAAAACATGAATATATCATAATCCATCTGGATAAATTTTTGGTCATCAATAAAGAATGTGATCAAAACAGAGAGCGCATCTCTTAAGTATGAAGTGCAATTAAAAAAAAAAGATACTGCATTTTACAGAGAAGTTTATCACTGAAAAATTAGTACTGGTGGAATCCAATGTACTCTCGATATGGTTATAAAAAAATACACATGTGTAATTAATTCGAATGAAGGTGTACTAATTTTGAAGTATAATGGAGGATATTCTTTTTAGTCAATTTAAAAAAACTAATACATAACTATATTAATAAAGTAATTTAACCTATTCAAACTAATAAATAATAATTTTATTAAATCTCTCTACTTTCTTACATTTCAACATTCTTTACCTTTTCTGGAACCAATTATGTATGAAACTTGAAGTCCGTGCGTATATTCATAATTATATCAATATAATTTTTTTACAATTATACAAAATATTTACATAAGTGTATAAATAACTATAATAGAAACTAATTTATTGTCAACCCATAATTTTTTATATGCAATAATTTTATATTATTTAACTATTTACGAATTTTAAGCTATAAACACCTAAATAATAAATATTTCGCGTGATCTTATATATATTGTTTATTCAAATTATATAGCGTAGGTAAATTATGCTACATAAAAATTATTACTTTTTCCTTCTTTCTTCATAACACGTTAGTTAATTTACAAGGAAATTTGTTGTTTTATATTTTGTTACAATACGCATGTTTGTATTTTAAATATATTGCATAAATCTAGTTCTCCTTAACTCAATAACTTATCACTTGTTTATCGTTTATTTTTTTGATACAATTACAATTTGATTTCTTTATATCAGTGTAAGTATTATCAAAACAATCCAGTCACTTCTATTTAATATCATTAGGTTACGTTCTTTTTTTATACATAAAAGACTTATAATATAAAATTATTAAGTTTATTTATAGAATATGATGTCAAAAATTATTGGCGCATTGTGTATGTTTGATTTAATTCAATATATTTTTAATTATAATCGAAATCTTAAGTTAATACTACACACACTTATTTATGATACAAGGTTAATTTTTTTTCATCTCATATTTCAGTTGAACGTTTCCGTGGATCAATGCATTATTACTATAACTTTTTTATTAGGGAATAATTCAAAAAATATCACTAAACGCCTATTATCAATAAGGCTATTTTCTCACGACACAAAATCTTAAGCCCAATTGGCTCTTACAAATATTTACTTTAAAAAATATCAGACATTGTTTACCATATCCGTCAGTTTAAGTAATAATAAAAAACAATGTTTATCATAGACAAATAGAACAAATCTATATTTACAAGGAGAATTAATACATTAATTTAATATTTATAAATCAAATATTATATAATAGCTTAATTTATAATAACTATTATTATATAAGGTAGAGAAAACATGATAAAATTATACAATAGATATTGTCATTTTTTAATGCTGCATAACAAAAATAACAAAACAGTAACCTGCCGATATTTATTAAAATTAAATTTTAAGTTTTATAGTAAGAAAAATATTTCATAAAGCCTAAATAGGAATGGAAACATTTGTTTAAGACATATCTTTAATATAAAACGTTCAAGTGCGTAGTTAAATATGAATTAAATGTGTCACTTAATTAGACCAGCTGATAATAATTTATGAAGTGATTCATATATTTTTTAAAAGGAAATTAAAAAATAACTATAAAAATATTTACTTATATACCTGTCATCGGATTCTTTTCTAAATAACCCCTAATTTATTTGTAATATGTATCTTTTTCGTTTGTCCTCGCAAATAAATTTCTCAAACATATTATCATAATACTTACTGTAACTATTGTAAAAATATTGAGAGATCATTTAATTAAAATATTAAATCATTCTCATATTTAAAATCAAATTGGATTACAACAGTACGAGTTATATATAATAAAAATTGCTGACATTGGTTAACTCAAAGTAAAATAAAAACATAATGTAGGTATTTTGTTTGAATGTAAAGAGTTTCTTTCCGGATATAGCCTTTATATATTCTGTTATTAGGAATCCCAGTTATGATATAATTTACAGAGATCCCTTTAAAAGTTAATTATTATAGAGACTAATTTTGATATACTATTTATAAAAAATAAATATTTGATAATAAAGATTTCAGAAATATAATCAAACTTACTTATAATGTGATGCGGGATACATTAAACAATACGTTTCCTCAATCTCGTGACAGGAACAATTTTCAGTTTGAATGTATTCCAA
Source organism: Henneguya salminicola (assembly GCA_009887335.1). NCBI lineage: Eukaryota > Metazoa > Cnidaria > Myxozoa > Bivalvulida > Myxobolidae > Henneguya > Henneguya salminicola. The sequence goes on from SGJC01000827.1 coordinate 11,520, forward strand.
TCCTTGTATAAAATTTTCATAATGATCAAATCCCATAATATGCCCGAGTTGTGGGCGAGTGTAATATCAGTAATAGAAGAAATAAAAAAAACTTTAATTCCAATCTATATTAAAGATTATATATATTTAAACATCAACGATAGCTATAGCGTCCGTATTACAAATTTCATTGGTATATGCTTCTCCGTGAAAATCAGCATTTAACATTTTTCTAAAAATTCATAATATAAATTTAAATATGAAATATTTCGAAATTAGTGTTTTAACCACAAATGAAAATTTTTCATATTCTAATGTTTAAGAATATTTTAGCTTTTCATAAATTACTATTTAATAATAATAGTATGACTGCGTTATGGTAGGCCTAAGTGGCAATTAAAAAAATAGTCAGGCTTTTACTTTTTTACGTAAATCTATCTCATATTATTTTTAATTATGTTCCTTATAAATTTAAAGGACATTAATTTTGGCATCTAAGGGGAAATGTAAAATCCTATTTGTTACTTTTGATAATAAACTTACGATCGTCTTTACCATATTTGGCTTATGAGGATGCAACGCGGACATTACGGCAAACAGCAATGATAGCGTGGTAATCTTAAGAATAATTTTTTAGCCCTGAGAATCTGTATAGCTAGGGGATAAGCTTTCGACTTATTAAGAATAGTCTAACCTTGATCATTTGTTATCTCATTGACATTATAAAGAATCGAAAAAATATTATTATAAATTGCTGGGAAAGAGTGTGTATATTCTTCTATTTATTGTTACAGTGTCTGAATTAATTTATTCATATCAGTTTTAAAGGGCGTCAAACAAAATTTCTATTATTATTATTATTAT
>SGJC01000828.1:0-18149 GCA_009887335.1 Henneguya salminicola
CGATCGGAAAGGATAAAAGCGCGTCTTGAAAAGGCGTCACAACAGTCTGACAAACAACAGAAAAATAAAGAGGGACAAATATAGTAATTATCGTATATTGGATGGCGCATGCGCCGCATTAATTGTTGATTATTATAACGATTTAATATTTTTCTTTAATTAAAATAGTTTTTAGTTCTTAACTCAATGTAATGAATGTCTAAATATTTTGCCCGGTTTGATACTTTACATACATGTGTAAAATCCTACCGGTATATTTCGTACATGAACTCTATGGTTTTTTAATTTTAGCTCTTTAACTGCATGGAAGCATTAGGGCTACAATTAGCAGTATTGAAATGGGTCAAACTGAAAAAAATGTTATATTCAATTTTACGCCACTCCCTAAACTATAATACAGTTGCCTTGCCTCCTAGTTCTATAATTACTTCCAATGTATATTTAAGTCAAATCTATGGGGTGATTACACGGACTAATATTTATTTATAATAACTTCTGAAGTAATGCCTTTAAATATATTGGGATAAGTCATATGTAACTTCCTTTGCTTGTGCATTTTAAACGTTGATTCGATATTCACCTGATTGTATTTCTAACCGACATTTTTTTTATTAGCTTTTAGAAATTAGCCACCTTTTTGTTTGTTTAATTTTCAAAGTATTCTCTTTGATCTTTTAATGAGTTTAAGTACCGATTAAATTGAATAATTTAAAAAGGGAATACACGAAATAATATTATGTGTTAGTTTAAACATGTCAATATAAAAATAGAAACGACTGTAACAATTTATGATTTGTATGACAGTAAAGTAATATTAAATAGATAATTTTGAAAGTGGTTTCCAAATTTTTATTCAGCGATTTTTTATTCGAAAATGAACGAATATCATACTGTTCATAAAACTCAGATAACAATATTTTAAAGTTCTTATTCGAGCAAAACCAAGAGAAATAATGAGAAATCAAGTAGAGAAAGGGAATAAATTCTAGTGAGCCTCCAATAATAACCTAAAAAACTAGAGAATGTAAGAAAGCTGCAAATTTGAGCTCATGGTAACAAATCCAAAAAATAGAGCGAATATTTTTGTTTTTTGACATAAGAATAAACCTTTTTTGGATAAAATTGTTGCAGAATACAAAAATAGACTAATCATAAAAATATTATTATAATCAGACAACAATTTGACAAAGATGCTAAGACATAACTAGATTTTAAAAAAATTTACACAGAAGAAACTTTTGTTGTGTCATTTTGGGATCAAAACGAATTTATTCATTTACAATTCATACAAAAAATTGAAAAATTTAGTGAAGCTATATACGCCAAACAGAATTTCCAAGGAGAGGTTGTAAAACTCACCACAGGCGTTGTAATCTTGTTAATTTAAGAAACCCCATATTTTTGTTTGAATCACTAACTTGTTCACATCAAAAGCTACAAAAATAAAAATTATAAAGTTAAGCTTTCCGTTTTGATTCATCTGATATACTCTCCTGATATGGCGTCAGTTTATTAGCATGTGCCCCTGACACTAAAGTACGCTTTTAAATAGTTAGCTCCTTATAATTGGTTTGTATTCGACTGAATGTGTGAACCCTTATAGGTTCGTTCTAGAGGGCTTCACAAACCCCTACCAGGCATAAATAATGATTAATTAAACATCACTGTCTAGATCAGCGGTAGCGTGGGACTCGAACTCACAAAATCGGACCCTGACATTTTTCCTCTAGTAACGCTATACCACAAGAGCTTTGACTAAAATGTTCCTCCCTTTCAAAAGTATAATCAAGTCAAGAAGTTTATTAATGAGTTTTTGGGTCATACCCACCAGCGATTTCAAATAAGGGGAGCCGAAAAAAAATCTTTTAACGTATTCAAAAGTTGATTATAATAGTAGCCATAATTTATCAGCTTAAATCCTATTGAACTATTGATGTGTATTTAATTTACAAATAAACTTTATTTGTAAAAAGATAACTGATTTACAACTTGACAAAATATTTCTATCCATGTTGATCATTTACTAACCTTTTTGAACGATATACCCCCAGCAGGCTATTAAAGCCCAGTTTTATTATGCTGATTTTACCTTATCCTTTTTATATTTGTTCTCAATTTGAATTCTTTTAGTTAAGACTAGATCATAAGTGTAATAAATATAGAACCTATTTTGTCACTTAAGCTGATAAAATACTGCAATCTAATTGGGGCGGAAATACGAATTACTTTTATAATTATCCTGTAAGAATACAGTTTCGTCAATATATTGATTTTACCTGACACATAATATTTATATTTGATTGACTTCTCGTTGTGACATATACTAATGTACTGCTAGTTAGTGCTCTTTTAATACAGTGTTCATAGAGAAAAGAGAGGGGGTGAGATTTTTACACTTTCACTGATCTTAGAAGTTTTGTCTATCTGGCGTCAGTATAGATGGGGTGGAATGGAGATGGCGCGAAAATCCTTTAAAAAGAGAGCAATAAGGTTTTACTCATTTAGGTAGGGATAAAAAAACCTAGTTCACGTAGAGCCCACATACAATTCTATTTATATAATTATTTTTTTAATTCCTTTTATAATTCGGCCATTTTTATATTTCTTAGGATGGAATACCTCTTTCCCGTCATAGGTTTCACATATTTTTACGTTAACTCTCCTAATTTTTAAGTTGCTTTCGAACAAGTTTTTTTATCTAATAAGACGTTCTCTATTTAATGCACCTATTATTTAATAAAAGGAATTTAATTAATTTTTTCCAATTAAAAAGATCAATATTGTCCTAATTAAAATATATAATTTTAAGGGCTGTTTTGAGCCAGACTGTTAAAAGCACAAAAGAACCCTTTCTTTGTAAAAAAATAAACAAGTTTTTATTTGGATTTATGAGAAAGATTTTTTGAATCACCAAAGTTTGGTAAAATAATTAGTATCAATCTTTTTCTACGTCGAGCTCGCTTAGGGATGGTTTAAAAATGATATTGGAATGCAAAATACAATTTAGGGGGCAGGCCTATCTGTTTTTTCCACGAACTGAAAATCATGCTATGGATTCGAACATAGGCCTTTTTTAAGTTCAATTTCTTCAATTTTTTTTATTTCAGTCGGAAAAATCCCCTTTATATGGTTCAGAAAGAGACTATAAACGGAAGGTATTCGGCCAATTATATTAAACATCGTAAAATATTTATTTCCTATGATTATAAGGTTATTGCCATTCACTAGAATCTCATTGCCTCTTAGTAGGTTAATCTGTGTATCCATGTGTGAATAGCCTTACAATGAGCAATATTTATCGCTTTACTTTCCAATATTATTTGAAATTTTAGCCCTCTTGATGCAATCCCTATTGGAGTACAAGTTATGCCATCAAGGGCGTCTAGATGGGATATGTCATCATATATTATTGAAAGGAGACTGCACAATAAAAATTAAATAGGAATTGGAAATAATATCCATTGTACCCTCCGATGTAAGTTATTCTTGTAATTTTTACGCCTCGATCGTTTTCTCTGTGAGGAAATTATACGGATTCGTTTGAAAGCATAATCCCCTCCCTTACCTATCTTCTTACAGGTTTTTCTGTTCACTTTTTTATTTAATTGATTTTTTTTTAAATTTTATAAATCGTACATCTTTTTAACTATGGCGCGAGATATTTCAGGTGTTTGGCTAATATTTTTAGATTGTTCTTCTGTGATTTATTTAATTGATCTGTTTCCTATATTTTTTTTTATAAGGACTGAACGATAATACATGATATAGTTAACTGTTTTGTTGTATTCTTTATAATTTTCACTTGGTTTACTATCGCGCAGGGGTGGAGACTTAATTTTGCACCAACTCTTCGTCTTTTCGCCTGTAAAAATATTGTAAAAATCTTTCAACGACTCGGAATTAAAATTGAAAAAAATGCAAATAAATAAAAAAGTTAATTTTTATCTTCAACAAAACTTTTCTTTTTTTTACGAGTTTAAATTCTTTGAAAAAAATAATATTTAAAAGTATGATTTTTTTATTCGGACGAAATGAAATATCGTGGGGGGGGGATATTGATCTTCATGCATCTGGCTAAGATAAATGCGAACACGGTATTTATAATTTTTTTTTTATACTCTGTGTAAAACCGGAAAATAAATATCGGTATTTAGGTAAGATCTCCGGCTGAAAAAAAAAAACTTTTGATTTTTAAACAAGAGTTTTTAACGCCAAGGATAAACAGTTTCGTTGGAATTCCGTTGAATATTTTATTTTATCCAAAGAGGGAAATATGTTGGCTTCACTTTTTTGCAGTTTTTCGAAGTTAAAAATAGAGAAAGTCAAAAAATACTTTTAATACTTAAAAAACGTTAAAAACTTTAAAAAATAAATTATTATTATAACCGTTTTGATTTTCCTTAATATTCGGTATGCCGAACCCAATTGATCCAAATAATATTTAAGATTATAGTTAACCACAAGAAAATCACAGTTTTACAGTGTAAATATTTTTCACAGACCTACAGAAAAAATGAGGTAAATTATTGAAGAAATTTTGGAAAGATCTTTAAGTGGTTTGAATAATTTGTTCGTTGTTTTGAGAAATGAATTGAAATCGTTTAACTGACGATTTGATAAAACCTTATTTGAATTTATAATTTTTACAATTTTTTTTTGGGTTTTTATTTATTTCGATTTGCATTTAGATAAAAAAAAATGCACCGCTGAATTCCGGCTGCTCTGATGATAATGTATTCGTGGGCAAGAGGGGTGGGGTTTTATGGCTTATATGATTATGAATTCAAGGGAAGTATAAAATATTATAAAACAAGAATGCCGTGATAGACACAAAAAGAATGAGAATTACTGTTTTATCTTAGAATACGCAAAAAAAAAGAAAGTTTAAAAATCTAGTTTCTCAGGAAATAGATTCAAATACACGAATTCTTTTATGGGGTCCTTCAAAGAGTAAATATAAATAGTTCCCACTGATCGTGACTTAAATGATTTATTTTTACAGTTTACAGATTTTTAGTTTAGGATAATAAACAAAAGGCGCTAAATAGTGAAACAGAAATTTTGTTAAAAACCACTGCAATCTAAGAGTATTTGCTGGTTTCGTTGAATTAATTTTCGTCCAATGCGTGTTCGTCGAAAATCGTATAATTTGTAAATATGAACAATAGTAATAGCAATAATACTCAAGATAATATTAGAAACTATAACGTAAGATATATTTTATATTTTATAAACTTTAATTAATTTTATTTTGATAATTTTTATTATATTATAATATAATTATTTTTTTTAATTATGGGAAAAATAGTTCAAGAAAATATTTTATTATATTTTTACTGAATTCATCTTTCTTAAATATACCGAACGATAGAATCAAAAAAAGGATGCTAGAAAATTGATCATGAAGGATATATCTATGCCAAAGAACGAAATATTGGATCTAAGTTTTATTGGAGATACGAACTTTGAGATTCACGATCATATAAATGAAAAGCTATTACAAGCCTTGAAAATACAATTCAATTTGTAATAAATATCAAACCGCATTCACATTCTCCAGCGGCTTTTAAATTCGTGATATGTAAAGTTATCAATAAAATTAAAAGCACTGGTTCTTTTTCATCAGATAAACCCATGCAGATATTGCAAAATAACATAGTGAATCTTCCTACAGAAACGATTCCTAATTTTCCATCAAAGAACTCGACACAAAAGAATATCTTTGATGAGATCTTCCGCAAATGTACAAAAGCTGAGGAATTTGCATAAAATTAACTTCCCAGAACATTTAAAAACTACATTTTCTTCCACCGAAAATCTACGATATTTAAGCCACTCACAGTTTTGGATCATGGACAGAACTTTAAATACTGTCCCATTATTGTAAAGGCAACCATATACAATACACAGAACTGTCGACCAAACTAACATGAGAATACTCCCTTTAGTTTATATTTTACTCACGTCGAAAACTCATGAAACATACCATAAATCTTTTGATTTTTTACTCGATATTGCTTTCCAAAATCAGATTTTACTAAATCCGCCATATATCATAAGTGAGTTTGGATTGGCATCCATCAACGCTTCAAGAACCTTATTCCAAAATTCAATTCACAAATGTTGATATTTTTATTTCTGCCAAAATATTTGGAGAAAAATACAGACGAATAATTTAGCCAGCCACCCTGTAGAAGATATTCCATCTGCTTTTAAGGCCCTGAGAACTAATGGACCTGATCTTTTGGCACCAATTTATCAATATTTAGACGAAACATAGATAAACGGAAGAATAAGAGCAGCACAAAATATAGCTACATTTGTTCGCTATCTCCCATGTGGTGCATCTATGAACTAATTGTTTTGAAATATCCTCGAACACAGAAAATGTTGAGTCATGTCACAATAGATGGAACACTCTAATAGGAAGGTACCATATTAGTGGAGGATAGGGTTGAGAAATTTCGTAAAGAACAGCATAGAGTTGAAGGAGATATCCAGTTTATTATTTCGGGATATCGAAGAGTAAAAATAACAAAGCATAAGCCAGAGAGAGGAAAGAATTCGAATGATTTTCAATGGTCGTACCCAAATGACACAACTAGAATTTTTAGGTGGAATCTCCAATTACATCTCCTTTTAGAGCAACAAATTTTATGTTACTGTTGATAAAAAATATTTTTCAAATGTTATTAGTTTAAAATATCAATTAAATTAATTTTTGATGTTTTTATAAGCACAGAAAACGCAATTTTAACTTATATGTATAATTCGAAGATAAACATTAGAAAAGTAGTTTAATTTTAAAAATAACATAAAATTCCACAATAAAATCATTGAAACTGATTTTCGAGAAAAGTCATTTGATTAAACGTGCGTTCGACTTAAACCATTCAAAGAAACAGGATTCGATGAAACCTCGCATATTCCAATTTAAGTCATTTTATTATTTCAGCCCGACAGGGTGATGTGATAAAAAGTTCAAAAAATACTGGATAAATTCTATTTTATTTTCTGTAAATTCGTGAAGGCGTCAAACTGTAAATACTGTTGATTAAAAATAAAAAAAATCCCCAATGCTCTTCCTTCCTTTTGATGCTAATTCTCGATTTTTTTTAAATTTTCTGGAATAAAATAAAAATAATATACTTTACGCCAATATTATACATTTATTTTCTTGCGCAAGCGCATTGACTAGTTATTCTGCAATCTAGCCAAATCATATATAAAAATGGAGGCATAATGCGCGTATACCCGAAAAACTACAAATTCAAATTATTAAGTTGTCAAAAATCGATTTCTACCTGACAATGAGCACTGGTGTATCAATTTAATTAAAACCTACGGTGAGGAAAGAAATTAAAAATTTAATACGAATAAAATATATCAAAAATTCTAATTTTGTGATTTGGAAATATTTGAGAGTGATTTTTATGATTCGAAAATAAAAATTGTGTACAAGTGTGGGAGTATATAAAAAAACAAATTTCAGACCGTCAATATACACGCCGCATTTTTACCGCATTTTTAAATTGTTTCCTTATGCTCGACATATTTTTTCTCATGTCTTTACAAATTGAAATGTTTTTAAACCAAAGTGAGACTGGAATAAAATTTTGCGTGGATAAAGATTGTAATGGTAAATTCTATTTTTTTTACTCAATTGATAAATCTTTCACTGGTAGATTTGATTCGTACTGTTCTGATTATTTCAATATAATAAAAGAATTTAATATATATGGCAAAACCAACGACGACAAATACTATATTACTAAAGTTTACTTGTTTTTTGTACGATAGATAGATTAATGAATCTGAATATTACATAGAAAAATCTTGTGTGCTGAACAACTCTGATATATTACCAATGCGAGTTCAGTTACCTACTAAAAATATTTTATATCTAAATTTGGTTAATATTAAAAGTACCTCACACTACAACAGCAGCCCGATGTAATATATTTTTTAATAAATAGACAAAAAGAAAAACAGATTAGAACCAATACCTTAAAAGACTCCGAGACTGAAACAATTTTAAGCCAAAAAGTACTTGATGAAAAAATGTCAAAAACTTACTTGGGCCCTGTTGATTCTTTGAAAACTGGAAAATCAGATTTTAAAATGCCGGAAGGTTTATTTAAATTTTATAATACAACTTTTAATTTATCGAGACGCGCTCAATTTACATGGAATTTTTTATTATTTTTATTTTATTGTTCCTAATTCATTTCCCTTTAATTTTGTTATTAAATTACCAAGCGTATTTTGTTAAATCTAATTATTTTAGTTTGTGAGTTATTTTTAAATATAATATAAATTATATTTTTGTATTTCTAGATAGTTCAGACATCCGATTATTATCCTTTCATATGTTTTTAACAATAGTAAATTCAAGGAATTAAAATATAATAAAGACAGTGTTTTTGTAAAAAATAAGTTTTAATTCGCAAAACATATAATCATCTGATAAAAATGAAAATTTGACTAAGTTTTGTTTAAATTCAATTTTTTTTTAAATTCTTTTCAGGTTATCCTTACTACTACCCTCCCTCTTAAAAGAAGCGCATGTGCCCATTTAATCTGTGAAATATAGCTTAAAAGGGCAGGTAAGAAAATTGCAATTTCTCACGCGCGTGCGTTTGCTTGTTTAATTCAACTAAAATATTATCAAAATATTTCCCCATCTTTTTGATATAGGTTTAGATTAAAACAGTAATCTGTGTAGAATTTTATCTTAAGTAAATCCTGCAATAGTCTGTAACCAAGAAGGAATATTCATCTTGATAAACCTGTAAAATTGTACATCAGTCATGTTTTTGCCATTATTTTATTTGCATGCCCAATTAATTTGATCACGAAAACTAGAGAATCTAAATAAAAATCTAAACCTAAAAAATAACTTTCTGCTTTAAACTAAGCGTATCAAAAGAGTAACTGGGATTAGCGGGGCAATTTAGTATAGTATTTAACGTAAAATTCATAAAAAATATTCATATTTATTATCGGATACGATTTAAGCCTATTTATATAAATATGCCAAATTATTAGATTCAAAATTTATTGAAGAATAATATATACAAAAAATAATTGTAACAAATTATACGACACATTTGATCTTTTCAACGTGTTCGTAGCAGTTCGTTGATGCTCGTAATTACATATCATCAACGATTTACTCGCTTCTTACCTTCATTTATTCATTCATAGAGATCATTAAAATCCAAGAACTGCAAGAAACGTCCAACCAAACACTGTTTAAAGAAATTTCTACGTAAAAATTAAAAATCTTATAACATAGACCCTCATTAAATACTGAAATAGATGAAATGATCAATGATATGATTGATCGAACTCAAATATCAGATGAGGCTATCCATCACCACGAACATTTACAACGCAATTATTATCTTTGGATCACGACGCTTCTTAACAATTTGAGAAAAGCCTTTTTTAATTCAGGCAATCTATTTGAAAAATTATTCTATTTTGATATGAATTCTTTATATTCAAACCTATACGATTCTAGCAACACTAAAATATACATATCTCTTGTTTTGGTTTTAATTATATTCTTATTCGTATATCGTATATTTTTTGTAAAAATTGTGATGATAATATCAGAAAAATAACAGCGCGTATTATAAAATTTCTAAATCCTCATTGTCTCAATTATATGTTGATAGAATCAAATTTCTTGAAGAAATTGAACAGGATTTACGTGGTCAATTAGAGGAAATTAGTAAAACTGTTTCGGCACAGGTATAAAATTTCCTTATTCTGATTCTAAGGATAAAATTTCAGATCAATACAATGATGAGATTAAAGCATATTAATTTTTTGCTCACATTTAGAATTTACTTACTCGTATCAGTATTTGCGCTGAAGAGAATACAAACATGAAGACAAAACTATCCAATCTGCAGACAGAATTAATGGAGTCTAAAAAAATCGAAAATCATATTAAATCAGATTACATTAAAATAATTCAGACACAAAAGGCTGAAATTGTTAATTATTTAACTGAAATTTCAGAAGTATTTATTTAACGTTCATTTTAGAAAAACAATAAAATTGAAATAATTAACAATGAGTTTTATATTATGCGCTTAATATTAGAGCCTATAATCTTAAGGAACAATTGTCGCGTTTATCTTCCGAAAAAGACACTTTAGTCATTTCATATTCTGAAACCCAAAAATACGTCGATGTTTTATTATTTAAAATAAAATATAGAGTTTTGTTAGTCTTTTCTTAGCCGAGCCCATTTCTACCGATCATTCTTTGCACGACACTATTTCAACCCTCAAGAATTTAAATCATCAGCAAGTTTTGGATGTTTTGTCCAATGTTTAACTAATTCATTATCTTTAGATTAGTAAAAAATTATCTGACTATGATCAAATTGAAAAGGAATCTACACATGTTTCTGTGCTTACCAAAGAATTACATGCATTAAAAGGTACTAATATTATTGAAGTATAGAAAATTATGAAAAACGTGATCAAGAAATTAAAAATCTTGAACATGAATTAAAACAAGCACAAATCAAATTATACGAGGGCGAAGTTGAATTAAAAACTATTAAAAAACACTATAAAGAAACCGAGTCAAGTTTACATGAGTAAAATTTTCATTTATATTTTGAAAATTCAATGCGGAAAAACAACGAGTCTCGGAATTAGAAAAAAATCTTGAAACCATCTATAATGATAGTATTTTTGTACCAGAATTGAAGTTTAATAATTTAGTAAATTTTAGAAAACATGTTGAGGATTTTAAGCTAGAAATTAGTTCGTTGGAATTACAAATCCGTAAAATGGTATTTTTTTTTACTCTTCATTCCTCAGAAAGAGGATCATTCAATTCAACTGAATAACCAATACGTTTCAACCTTTTTTTTTATTTCAGATTATTAATAAGAAGATTGAACGAGAATTAGAGAAAGTGACACAAGAAAAAGAAACTTATCGAAACAGGTAGTTTGAATTATCTAATAATCTAGATTATTAAAGGTTTTAAATGATAATCAAATGGTTGAAAATGAAAAACATAAAGAATTTATAATTCCAAAATTTAAATCTAATACTCCTTCTAGAAGATCAAATTCTCCAATTAAATCTTCTTTTTATAGATCAAATATGCAATCATTTGAGTCAGATTGTTTACCTCAATTTTCTGCTCCTCCTCCGCCTCCGCCATATGCCGGTAATTGTAATCAAAGTTAGCTTTGTATAGGCATTTATTCCAGACCCTATGTATCATCCTTATAATACTGAAATTCCAGATAAGTATCCACATTCTAATTCTCACAAAAACTTGTAGTTTAGCCATTTCACTTATTTTTAATGACGAATTTATTTAAATATTTACACTTTTACACATTGAAAAACTACCTGCACAAGCAAACTAAATGCAAATGTAATTTTTTTCATGTGCGCATACTCTATCATTTATTATCAAAATTTAGTTGATCAAAGCGTTCTCTGATTATGACTTAATAAATGTACTAAAACTTAAACATGTTATGATTTATTTGTGGTTGTAAACGAACAAGAAAAAGATTGATGAAATGGTAAAAGAAATAATCGTAACTGTATCCATTGAGTAGCAGTCTGTTAAACCGAATTATTAGAATTCTCGTCTTTGATTCTCGTCAATGTAATATTCGTTAATTTGTGAAACTAATTCAAAATGATCATAAAAAATTGTGTTTGTAGTCTTAAAGATAAAATCAAAATTATTATAACCTTAAAATAAAAAATTGTGTTTAATATTTATCGGATATGTTACTATTTATTTGTTTTTTAGAATTTTTGTTACCTTAACCTTAATATTGCGATTATCCTCTCATATCTTCAATAATAATAATAATCAGTATCAAAGTGTCACTTATTTAAACCTAAATCAATTTTGTGAAATGTCAATGTGAATAAAAACTTGTAATTATCAAAAAATTACATTAATTCCTAAATATGCAAAAAAAAACAAAAAAAAACAATGCAATAAATCGAAATGTTACAGACTCCTTAATTTATCCTCTTTTTACTATGATAGACTAATATAATCATAAAGCAACTTCAACTAATGATCTAGTGTTTTCCTTGTGATTTGAAAAAAAGGAATCTAATTTAAATAAACTGTTATTTATGATCATAATTAAATCAATAAATTATTTGTAATTGATATTTTGTGGGTGTATTTTCAATCAGCAACAAAAAAAATGTTAATTTTATTTTAAAATATATTAAAAAAATTAAACAACACAAATTGAAGCAAAAGAAAGAAATAAGATAAAAATTCGACTAAAAGTTTAAAATATTCGTGTTAAAAAAATGTAAATATATCCATATCCATCCACTGAGTAATAAAACATAAACATTGAAACTGTTAGCAAAAATTAAACGAAAATTTCATGATTCATGAATAATGTTCAACCGAGACTTAATAATAGGTGAACTGAATTTCTAATCCGTAGTAATGGAATTTCCAATGTTGGTGAATATTAAGCATTCTGATGTGTTGGAAGTCGTATCTTCGTAGCATTTGGTAAGAGATGACTGAGATACCATAAAAATGGCGCAAAAATATATCATTAACATTTTACTCATTAGTCGATAAAAAAAAAACAATTTTTATTGTTCAGACAATGGGTTCGTAAAGTAGAGGACTCAAGGTCTACTAAAAATTTTAAAAACATATATGTTTTTCCCCATTCGGATAGGGCGCGAAAATCTTCCCATTTTAAATATGAATCCCTGCCAACAAATGTTTCAGAACTTCTAGTTTAGAATAACATTTTTTCTTTTCTTTTTACACCTCCGAGTAAGTGAAAATAATAGAAGTATATGGCGGACTGGCTGATATCTAAGACAGATATAAAAACATGCTGCGCACTTATACCTAACTTGTTAATCTATAATCTGATGATATGTTAGAAATATTTTGCGGTAAAGCGGGTATTAAAAAACTGATTGATATATAATATTTAATAATTGAATTGAAATTTATGGATTTTTTGTTGAAATATGGTTCATGTTAGAAAGTGATGAATGTTGAGGTTAACAAAATAAAAAAGTAAAAAATCAGATAATTATTTTGTTGTATATATAAAAGGTAGTAGAGTATTAAAAAAAAAATATATAATGATAATATTTATTCTACAATGCCAGGAATAGGGGGATCAATCAAAGATATCTTTATTCCACTTGAACAAAAAATGTTTGGATTGATTTTAAGATTTACTAAAATTTTTGAAAAAACACCAAGATTTAACTTATGTTGTATCGATTCTATAAATCCAGCCTTGACGTTAATGGTACTTCCTAAGCTTTCGATGCGGTTTGGATCAAACTGAATAACGCCATGGTAATGATATGATGGTACATAGACAGAAATAGCATTCTGATGTAATTTAGTAATATATGCAGTTTCTTGTTTATTGCCCGCGTATTTATTTTTTATATAAAAATATAGTTGAAGTTTAATCGATTCCCTTGAAGCTATTTGTGCTGAAATATGGCGACGATTTAAATGTTCACACATTTGCTGCATTGTTTTCGAATCATAAAATGAAATAATGCTTGAATTACTGTTTTGAATCGCGGCAGCAAGTAAACGATGAACAAGAATATCAGGATATCGACGAATAGGAGAAGTAAAATGTGTATACAAAGGCTCAGCTAAACCATAATGAAAATATGTGTCAAAAGCGTGACACCCTGAACATATATAACTGGCTTGTTGAAGACATAGGATAGAGAGAACCCTAACTACTCTATTGACATATGGATCATTTGAACTTGTTGCGGAATCGAGGAAGGCGGCTAAATTATCTACATTATACGTATGAGACAGCCCTAATCGTTTACTCACTAGATCGAACAATTGTTTTAAGGCATCAGGCGATGGTCGTGGATGACACCTGAGAATAGCTAAATTAGGATATGTCTCATATATTTTCCTTCCAACCAAAACATTAGCCAGCAACATACAATCTTCAATGAGTTTATTCGTCTCCAAAGACTCTTTAAGATTTAATTCAATTGGTTCAAGAGTTTCGCTATCAATTTCGAAACGAACTTCAGAGGTTTCGAGTGTTAAAGCTCCTCTTGAGAGTCTGCGCATCCTTAAATGCTTAGTTATAGCCGCTATTTTTTTGAGCATGACAGAAATTTCGCTTAGGTCATTTTGATCGTCAAGAATACACTGAGCTTCACTATAGGTGAACGCCGATCTTGATCGAATAACTGATTTGGTAAAAAGCGGTGGATGGGATTCAACCAAATTTCCACTATTGTCGATGTAGTAAAGGACAGAAAAGGCTAAGCGATCCTCGTTGGGACGAAGTGAGCACAGATTGGATGAAAGTAACTCTGGAAGCATATCTATACGCCGATCGACTAAATATACAGTGGTTCCTCGACGGTATGCTTCTCTATCTAGATGGGTACCAGGTAAGACATAATGAGTCACGTCGGCAATGTGTATTCCTAGTTCGTATATCTCGTTTCCTAAATCAGATGACACAAGTCGGCAATGGATAGCATCGTCGATATCCGTACAACCAGGAGGATCTATACTACATATAGTTAGATGTCGCAAATCCATTCTTTTAGAATTATCCTGTAATATTTTTTCGATATCGGAACAACACTGATCATTTTTTGCTGAATCGGATATATCAGGAAGACAATCAATTACACATTTTGAGAATTTCTGAAATGGAATTCGACGTTCGAACAAAATTGACTCTGATTCAACATTTTTATCGCCGATATCTCCGAGAATTTTAACAAAATGACCCCTCGGGTACTTGAATTTGTTCCCCCAGCCGTCAATTGAGATACATATTTTTTTATTTCGAATAGACTCGATTCGTTTAGATTCGAATATAACGAGAGGAATACGAGAATCCATCGAGCGAAAGAGGAAAAAATTTTCTGCTGGTGTGTTAGAGAAGACTATCCCACAGTACTGCTTCCAGTTACGCCGAATAATACCGACAACACGACAATATTTATCTTCCGTTGATACAGTCTCAATTTTATCTGAAGAAGGAATGCAAAAATCTTTTCCTTCGTCTATTAACAGTACTCCGGGTGTCTCCGAAATTTCGCTAATCACCTCGATCGCTACGAAATCATCCGTGAATGCCCGATTCATATTTATAAGCCCTAGAACATTATAAATTTCAGTGGAGTTTCGAATTTTAACAGTTCCCGCTGTAAAATTGTCTGGACTCTGATAGAAAATACCGCTCAAATATTTTTTAGTTTTTAGCCCCAGATTTAAAACATTGAGAGAGATATGGTCTGGGAAAGATGTTGAAGACTCTAACAAAGAATTCATAGCTATGATATTGTCCTCAATTACTAGGCTATCGATTAACTCATCGTACCAAATCAGCGATTTTACGTAATCCTGAACAGTTAAAGCTTTTGTGAAATAATTAGATCTCGGGGAAGTGTGAGAATATATCGCTACGATTCCTATTTCAGGTAAATTCGTTTCAATATGGCGAGAATACCATTCGCAAGCTTTTGTAAATAATTTATTTTCCCACTCAAGATCGCTTTCTCCTCGTTGTTGATCGACGAAAGTCTCGACATGACATTCATTATTAAAAACATAAAAATATTTTTCAGATATGTTAATTATCGACTGCAATCGTTTATATACGCCGATATTTGTTTGCCGTATTTGATGTAAAACAGTTTGTAACACTATAACGTTACAGATTTTATCATTTTCAAATAAATCTATTTGTTTTATTAAGACAGAGAATTCTGGTATAAGAAAATGGCTTGTTGGAAATAAATTCGACCAACCGCAATTATTTGCAATGACGGCATTTTCAGTCATATAGGGTTTACATTGTTGGCACCCGGAAACACCACAAGGGATTGTTTTTCGAAGATAATGTTCTTTGACTTCTTTAAAGACATTACCTCCTCTGGTTTTCTTCACACGGGAGCTTGTTCTCAGCATAGTTGCACGCATGCTCGCATGCTTTTAATGGAATTAAAGGATGTTCGAAACTAATTGCATCTAAATCATCAGGCTGTTTCGCATTTTAGTAGGAAAGCCCATATATTAAAATTTTGTAAAAATATAGACGACTGACCGATGGAAAAAAAAAGAAAGTCAGCCATTTTATTTATGCGCGCACTCTCGATAATATTTGTAAACTGTTTCATGGCAAAAAAAACGTTTCTTTTGAACTTATATGAATTGGATCCGGTATAAGATAGGGATGTATAAATTTCATAACATATTTCACGGTTTTTTTTAAATTCATAAAATATGTATTATTTTAAATTAACCCATGCAATTTTTTTTATGAATTCGCTGTATTCTATAAGTTATTAAAGGCATGATTTAAAATTAAAGCCATTAATCCGAATCTTACCGATTCGGTTGCACCACCGTTTAATATGCTGTCTCCTTCTTTTATGTGTTACAATCAAAGGCGAACCCTTCGTCTTCTCTCGCCAAAATTTGTTATTTCCTGGGGTTTTGAGTTGTCGTACATGTTGAAAAGCAATGAAAATAACACGATGGTCAACAAGTAAACTTTTTTAATTTTTCCTGTAATGCGCAAATAGAAATTGCTCGAAATACAGGCATAAAATGTCAAGACGAAGATGATCATGGTTTAGAAGTAGAAAATTATCAATTCAATAAATCATTCTTTTTTCAAATTATTGGTGCAGTTAATTTCCTAATAATTTGGCTTTTTAGGTGGCCTCAATGACTGGAGAAGAAAACAGCACAGAGTCAAAATGCGAATGGTATACTTATTGTATGGAATCGGGCTGTTAAGTCTTTGCAGCAGATCAAACCCATTGGTAGCGTAGGATATACTGTAGAAATAAACGAAGCCAAATTTGGCAAACTTAAGTACAATAGAAAACATTTGGCTGGTGGTGTTTGAATCTTTGTAGGCATGCTTAGCGAGACAAAGCGGACCTTTTTATACCATTTTAAATAAAGATATCCGTATTCCCTTATTAGTACGCCATAGTCTGCCTCATACTACAACGATCTCTTAAAAGATGCAATCGTATGACATGTTGGGTGAAATTGACTTTAGTCATCTAATCGTTCACCATTCTCTTAATTTTGTTGGTCTTTTAACCTGAGCCCATACCCAAAATATTGAATGCACGTGGGGCAAATTAAGAGAAGACTTCCTGAGACGCACATAACATGAGCACTTGTACCTATCTCGTAGGCAGTTTTTTAGGAAATACTGTATTCAAGAGTTTGGCGAGGACGAACTTGACTATTTATTGAAGTGTGTATTGTAAATATATATTCTTAATAGTTATTTTTTTTGAGTTGAAATAAATTCCCCACAAGTTAGGGTTATTGCTTGGGGTTAAACGTAATTAATTTTAGATTTGGTTTATGTTTTAGTAAATAATGGTTTAAATATCAAGATTATGATAAATTTTACAATCTAAAAATTGTGAAACTACGCACCGCGCATACGCGGGCCCGATTTTGGGGTTTCTCTTGGTGCCCAAACTATCATGATCTATGCAAAAAAATTGCATCGATTTATTTACAATAACTAATCCTTTATGAATATTGAAATAAATCGTTAAGTAGGTTACGGAATTCTTTCATAACTGTTTAATTAATAACCATTTGAGAAATATTAAAATGAATTATTGGTCCAACAGTGTTTTTCAACCTTTAGATGACTGTGGACGACAAAAATAAAATAAATATTTAGCTGACTAGCCAAATATAAAATATAAACTAGCCGAGCCCTTTGCACGTGCGCATAGATCTACTACTTTATGTATTTATGATTTAGGGGAAAACAATGCGCAAGAAATAGCTTCTTGGCTGATACTCTTAGAAAAAAAAACTGTCGCAATGTATTATAATCTGAGAGCCATTAGGGGCTAAACTATAGATGAAGGAATTTTTTCGTAAATCTTCGGGTTTAATGGCCTATTAATTTAAATATATCATTATAACATTGAATATAGATGGTTTTTTTGTTTAAATTTTTTAAATATTTATTTATTGTGCACGATAAAGTATAACGTTGGGCGGATTTTGCGGAATCAAGACCAATGGATTGTTGGAGGAGTCGACTCTTTGGGGAATGTTTTTTTTGAGCTAACAACTCGAAG
>SGJC01000829.1:0-11418 GCA_009887335.1 Henneguya salminicola
TAAAATTATATTTGAAAATAACATCCTTATTCTATCTGGATAATAGAGAAGCCACACTTTTAATGGAATAAAAGAAACAGTCATTAAGTCTAGCTCGGTGGGGGGGGGGATACAATTCACTGCTGTTAAAAACAGACATTTCAAAATCCGACATGTTAGAGATTGATCGCCTGCCACCTAATTCAGATATTTTACTGTAAAACTGATTATAAGACATTCTATCCTTGCTTGGCATCCATTCACATAAAGAAGGAAATAAAATTCCGTTCTTTATAGAATGTTACTCATATGCAATGTAGTGTTTATTTTGTGGGATTCTGAGTTTTATATTGCAAAATCAATGAGAATTTTCCCCCAACAATTAAATATTTCGTGCAGTTCCGAATAATGATATTCGATTAGAATCATTCCCATCAGACTATAAAAAGTTATGCTCGGCTATGTTTAATTTATATTAGTCGGGTATTCTAAGATCATTTAGATTTGCCGCTGCCATAGGAGCGGCGTATATTTTTTCGTGTATTCTTTGGATTGATCTTTTTATATTTGGAAGGACAGGTAAACTTACTGCAACAACAGATGTGAGATTTTGTATGCAGGTTGATGCAATTTGTTGTGCCTTATTCATTGTCCACAGCAGCTGTTTGCTTTATCTAATTTATTATCCGAATAGATTAAATTTTACATTAGCATGACTCCTGAGTGTGCATATTCAATTGTTAAATAACAGAGTTCCCATTTATGACACCTCGCAGGGCATCCGATTTTTGTATTCGCTTAAACAAATACATATACTTTTGTTCACTTTGACCCTGTCTTGACAAAACACATAGTCCTTTAAGATTAAAAGGTCCCTACTACTTTTGCTTCATAGGAAATTTAGCTCACCCATCCAATTATAGTGATAATAATTTCACACTATAATAATGAATATTTAAAATAAAAATGTGTCGAAAAAGGAATAATTACCTTGCGAATTCTCATAAGCGATTAAATGTTGCCACACCTATAGAAGTATGTAAACCCCCATATAAATCCGAATAGGCAAGTCCCCCTGAGTCAATTTCGGTCGGGCCTTGACCAAACTTGTTTATTTTTGATCGGAGTGACTAGGGCAGATCTGATGCATTCTAAAACGATCGAATCAATATAGGCCATATAATAATAAAGAATAAGTTAAGCCCAGCCTCTGAATATTCTCAATTTAAAAAAAAATTGAATAGGGCGTAAGGGTCCTGTGGCTAACGTTCTATGATGCTGCATGGCTTTATTGTAAATATTTAAAAAATCTATTTATTTTGACGTCCTGCTTTTAGATTTCCTTATTACATTTTTCATCTAACCACATGATCAACAGAATTTAAAATTTAATGATGATTTTTTTCAATTTCCCATTTAAGATTTGCTCACCAATTGTCATTTAATTTTTTTTCAACTATATTTCTAGCATAAGCTAGTAAAATCAATGAAAATTAAATATTACTCAAAATAAATCATTCGTTATGATTATTATGTAATTTTTACAGTTGGATTATGGGCATGTTTGATAAAATATATATTTGTCAGCCATTCAAATAATATCCATCGACACGCGCGCAATGTTATCTTTCTCAACTAGATTTTCGCCAACGTTTAAATAATTGACACCTAATGCAAAATAATTTTAGTATGTTACAAAAATTATTTATAATTTGGCGCATGCCAAAAATTTTAGTGATTTTAAATTACACTTTGAAAATGATCATATATTTCCCGAATTATAAAAATTAATGGTTTAATTACAGTCAAGGCATTTGCAATCGGAAAGGGCCATAATTTTTGGAAAATTCATTTTGACGGATTTTTAATTAAATTCGCTGTTTCAGAGAATACACTTAACAATTGAAGATTTTCTGAAAAATGGCTTCATTTATGATATTAATTTTACTTTACATTACAGAGAAAAAGAATAAAGTAAAATTTCCAATTTTATTTAACATTAATATAATTAGAGTATTTTGCCTCATAAACAACACACTTGAATCCCATTTTTATGTCCATAAACAAAACCACCATGTTTTTGTCCAGACTCCACAACTGTAAAATAAATAAACTGAAAGTTTTCGTGTCATCGTAACTTTTTTTCAGTGCATTACATCAATTAGGACTAATTAAAACTTTCCCCTATATTTTCTTTAAAGCCTGGCAACGATCATATGGTCAGATTTCTTTTAACATAAGGTTTGGTTCCTTGAACCTCGGTGTATTGTTACGCAGTAATGAAACAAATGTGATAGATTGAGCTATTAATGGCTAAGTTTTTACATGTTGCTCCTGTAAAAAACACACTTGATAATAAATAACACACATTTCCCCCAATTTCATTTTATATTATATTAATTGTTGCTTAACATCCTTACTGTCAACAAATAAATTTTTAATCAAAAGATATTGATGCCAGAGTGCAATATACAATCCTAAGAATATTAATTGATTGCAAAAATGTTCTCAGGGACATTTATGTAAACTATGTCTTTAGAACCATTCTCAGATTGAAGGAGGAAACATACTTACCCGAATTAATATGAATATCTATGCAAAAGAACATATAAAGTTTGGCGTTTCCTTGCCAACGTGGATCTGTAAATTTTTGACGGTTAAAACAAAAATGGAAAGGCATTCGTGCAATTAATAGAGAGAAAGGATGTTGCGACAATAAAAAGCGTATGTGGTCAAAGAATATCTTCAATGCCCTCTCCTCCTATGATGGTTGGACAAGTTATTCCAACATGGGAAAATAATTTTTTGACCCTGAGATTGCCGCATACCAAGAAAACTTAATGTCAGATGTTACAGTCCATATTAATAGAATAGAATCCGTCTGGGCTTCGGTTAAGAGCTTCTTTCAGCTGTTAGAAACAAGAGGCGGGAATTAGCCTTTTCTTACACGGTTGAATATCTATTCAAACGAGAACACAAATAAAATATATCATCCCAATTAATAAATGAAGTTAGAATTACGTAAAGATAATAAAAAAATTAGAAGTCTTATTAATTTTTATTGTTTGACGTTCGCATGTATAAGATTAATTTATCATTTCTTTTTTAATCTTAACATTACAAGGAAAGGAAAAATATTATGAAATGGTAGTCATTGAAAATACCGCGAGTAAAAAAAACTTCGCGTTGTTTGCATAAAGATGCCGAAACTGTGTTTTTGCTTAATAAATTCTAAATGTCAAGAAACATGCTAATTTTTTATTTCGTGGAAGTTTCTTGAAATAAGTAAAAAAATAATATGGGGCAATAATTACGAACCTTGAGTGTAACAAGAAAATTAGGTTTGTCAAAACATAAATGAGATATTTACTTTGAGAATAAATCACGCGAGATCTTTCTTGTTTTATTCATATCAAGGTCATAAACTAAACGACACTTAGAAAGAGGTTAAAAATATTAAAATTTTAATTTGAATTTAAGTTTTGATTTAAATTAATTTACTTCTGAAAAATAAAACAGAATAATGTGCTTAATTATTTTTGGTAATAATTTTGCGTGCGAGGTATTAATCGGCGGGTGGTTTCTCTTAGGTCCGATTAGATCAAACTAATTAGTTAATACCAGATTATAAAGAAAAGCTTCATAAATAAACATTTGTTACAAAAATTATTTAAAAATATGCAACTATTTTCTTTAACACCCACATGATGATTCTTTTCAACTTTAATATGAGTCTGTAAAATTGAAAATTGGGACATCCATAATTTTATAAACTTGTTTACTTTTAACATTAATTGATAACTGGGAGTTTTCCTAGCGTATGCTTAAATTGATAAAGCCAGTTTACGAAATAACTTCATAAATAAAACATAATCATATAAAAACCGAAAAGATAAAAAAAGATATAATCTTGAGTATTATTTAGTTGCACAAATATAAATATACAAAATCTCACATCGTTGTATCTTTATACCAAAGCTTGAAATCTTTCAAATTCATATAGGAAATTTTAATTATAAAATATCTAAATCAAGTTATCATTGCAATTATTTAGTGTAGTTTATTTTTTATTGCATTATCAATCAAAATATAACGTGTTGGTAAATTTAACAGCGTCTTTTTATAAATAAAAAATCAAAATTTCATTTTTGTTTCATAATTAATTAATATAAATCATCTGAGTTCGAAGAATATATCCTACACATAAACAACAAGATTAAATCATGTGTAATGTTTGTTTAGGATTAGTTTCTTCCATCTAATCCTACGATCACAGCAGATTAACTTTAACCGCATAAAATTCAGAATGGCAGGACTATTTACACCATCCTCACTCCAGGTATATTTTATATCTATTTTAATCAAAATTACAAATATTATTTATTATTACTGATTCTGTATTCACATTTCAGAATATTGCGAATTATCAACCCACTAATGAATTGATTTTTGTACAACAACCTGTACAACATCCTTTACAACAATCTTTTCAACAACCTTTACAACAATCTTTACAACAACCTTTTCAGCAAACTTTACAACAATCTTTACAGCAACCTTTACAACAATCTTTACAGCAACCTTTTCAACAATTTTTACATCAGCCTTTACAACAATTTGGGCAAGACTATCATAATAATAATCTGATTAATTACCCCATTTGTTTGGATCCTGTTTCATATTTTAATGGGGAGCCTTTATACGTGGTTTCGAATTATAACAATACAATTAATTTCTGTGAACCCCAACCACTTTTTTCACAAATCAATGTTAACAACAATCTTCCTTCTCCTTTACCTTCTCACAATAATTCCACTTTGTGTAGCAAAGCAGCAGTCAAGAATTCTGATAAAAAAAAAAGGAATGTGGAAGCATCAAAAGTTTCTCGAAATAAAAAGCGTAGGCAAGAAGTAGAAGACTATAATTTACTCATGCAACGAAGCAACCAAAAGATAATTTTACAAGAACAAGTCAGGAAATTGAAACAATCTGTTTTGGCAAACCAGAAGGAATTTTTGACTTTGAACAATCAGCTACCGCCGGATCTGAGAATAGATTATGAAGGCCTAAAAAGAAGATTCAATCAGCTTCATTCAGAAAATAGGCCGATGTAAAAAAACCGAATAATATTTCATAGCATTTAGATTAATGTTATTGTTGTTTTGAAAAACCACTTTCGAATTTAATATAGATATTTTGCGTTTAAAATTCTAAAATTTTATTTTTTTAATAAGTTCATACGAAACCCATCATTCTTTAATATGACATTTATATTCTTAATAATCGTCGTATTCTTTTTCTGTTTAAGATTTCTAACGCTTAATTTTACATTTTTTTTTCGTTTTTGAAATAAAGTATATATTTTATTTTCGGTTGAGGATATAAATTCTACTCCTGAAGTAATTTATAGCTTGCGATGTCAATCTAAACTGAACACTATCAAGGCTGATTATTGTTTGGTTTTGTTTTTTATGCATATTTTAAAGCCTAATGTAATATTAGAGCATTCTGAAAATCAATTTGAAGAAATTATAAAAGGCTTTTGTGTTATTTTTTTATTCTTTTTTTAAACATTCTCAACAATGAAAATAATTTATTTTTACAATTTAAAATATTATGGATTTGTATTTTATCTTTAACTATATTTCCCTGCTTTTATAATTCTAGGTTTGACTTTATCTTATGTAATTCATATAATTTTTGTTTGGAAGTTCCATGAGCTTCAGAATTTCTTATCTTTACATTTTTAAGATAATTTAAAAAAATTATTTGGTAAAACTTGTAAGAAAATTGCAGGCTAAAGTGGACAACAAGAGAGCCACCCAATCCAGATTAAAAAATTGTGGAGTGATTTTACCAAAATAAAATTAAAAAATTGTAAAGTTAATGAATCAGTTTAATGAATTTTTATTTCATATAATACAAACAATCTCATGAAATTAGTCAGAAAAAATTGTTCGAAATAGAAATCGGCAATATATTCCCAATTATGTGCGCTTCTATTTTTTCCATGTTGCCTTAAAACCCGTTTGAGAAACCTTTCAATCATTTGTGATATCTTGGGTGGGAACTCTACCGTTGAGAGTTCAAAAAATTCTAGTCATGAATATTAATATCCTAAGAATGGCCTTTCTATGATAAATTTTGATAAGATTTCTTATATTCTCAAATTATGCGTGTATCTGACAGAATACGTTTTCTTATTATCTCTAGAATAGTTTCCTGAGATCCTTAGGCTACAAATTCTACGAAACTGATGTACCCGTTATCAGAAACTCTCAATATTCCCCCTAACATTAATTGTTGTTCGATCATTGATCCTCGATTGTGCTTTCTTTTGAACATTACAATTTCATCGATCTCAGCATTTATTCTATTTTCACCAACGATTTTTTGGGTTAAATTATTTTCATTGTAGTAACAACGTAAACAGCGCATCTAAACGATCACTACCTTATTTGAAATGTCTTAATTAAATAGAAAAGGACTGAGGTGATAAATTTTTTCCCATGAATGTATTGTTTTTAGCACTTGATCTGGTATAAAATTTTTATTTCATAAAAAATGAATTATGATGTGGGCTCCTTTCGACCAACATATTTATTTGGGACTTTTTCATTACTTTTTGCTCCTATATACTCTTTGTATCAATCTCAATTGTTTTTAGCAGCTTTCACATATAATGAATGCAGATATCAAACCTTTACTTGTTTGATATAAAAGTTTTGATTGATTATTTGGCCTAATTTCGAAGAGATTTATTAGTTTCATCTTAAAATTTTTAATATGAGCAAGTTTTTGTTTGACCTTAACTACTTTTGTCATTTTTAGCATGAATACATTTTATCACACAAAAATTGAGTTGATGTTTTTACGTTAAATTATTCCGACATTTTTAGTTTGGATCAAGGGGTTTTCTTTAAGCCAAATTGCATATTCGATTAATATTAAAATCCTGTCTTTATTTTTTTTAGATTTTTAGAATACATTTTTCATGTCTCACCTTGTGAACATTATAGAATTCAGCTCAAGTTTACATTTTGGGATCTATAAATAATGCTAAAATCAGAATTTCTTTTTATTCTCGATGCATCATCAAAAAAGAGAGGAATTCTATTATTTAATTAATAAATTTAAAATGTCTTTATAGAACTCCGAAATATCGCTAAAAATAGTTATTTTAAGTGTAGCTTTGCCTCTTTAAAACAAAAATATCTCTATCTTTTTATAAAGTTTAATTTACTATGTTCTCGTTTTTATTTTATAGGAAAAAAAAATATCGGGTATTATGAAGGTAGTCAAAATAGTTTTAGAAAAAAACACTCAATGGTCACGATTTATACTTTAGATAAACAATGCTATCACTGAATCAAGTTAGATTATAATATATTTATTTAGAAACACAAGATTTTATTTCCATTACGACCTAACAAATTGTTTACCAATCATTTTTCTAGATGGTCAAAGCTATTTGGTTGGGGAGATAAATTCAAATGTAAAACCTTCAAAATATAATTAAAAGTTTTCATAATATTATGTAGCCAACCATTTCTGTTTATCAAATTCAAATTCTTTTTTTAATTAGGCCAATATTTTTTTTCGTACTGTTTATATTATTGTATAAATCAGTGCTGAATTGATCTCTTTTTAGTTTCCTGTTCAAACATTAAAAATATTTTGTATTCAGCTTTGCGTATATACGTTCATGATTTTATTTTTTATGTTTTTCTGATAGTCCTTTTTTTTTAATAATATCCTTTTTTAATATTCCGAATCATTTTATTTGTATTCTCCATTAATACATTTTTGGTTTTAATTTCATGAGATTTTATTTAATAGGTGATTCTATAAAATTTTTATCACACACCCACTGATCAACTATCAATTGGATACGTTAAAAATAAACTAACGTCTACTAAATAAATTGTTAATAAATATTTTGTAAAGTTTATTTTAGACTAAAACTGTCCATATCCGTGATAATTGTTATTAAATTTATAAGAATATACTTGTGAAAATATTAGATATTTTTATGCCAATTGAAATGAAAATAATAATTTGTTAATTAAGGATTTATAAGGCATAAAGACAAAATTAAGAAGCAGATAAGACATTCCATAATTTTTGATATCCTTGTGAACCTCTTATTGTATTTATGGAAACGTAAGTTTAATGACTGTCAGAGAGATATTTCAAAAATAATTTTTTCTTTTTCGGTGGGGTCTTCATATAATTTTACAACAATATTTACATAAAGATGGATGATGAAATATGATAACTGTTTGCAATCTTTGATAGCAGTTCCCAAATGAATTTTTATGACTGCAATCCAATATATTCCAGCCGAATACTGATTGTACAAATTTAATTCTCAACTAGGTATTATAAAATTTTCTAGCATACTCCATTTAATAATAACATAATTAGGTTCAGTTGACGGGATACAAAAATGTCCTACTTTAGTTTATGAAAAATAACAATAAAAAAATCACTAATTGGAAAACATTTCTCATCCAACCAAATATTATTCGCATTTTTTTAAATTGAACGAAGGACGATTTAACAATAAATTTATTATATTATTTTAACGGTTAGTTTACATATATTTGAAATTTTAATTGTAATCATTGATATATTAACTTTTTATTTACATAAGTACAAATCTATTATCATCAGATAATATTGATGTTTATTTTATAAGCGCTTTTTTATACGCTAATTTTTCTCCGTTTGGATTAAGAGCATCAATAAAGTATTGAAAACTAATTTATAAAAATTACTACATATTAACAATATAAAATTATGAAAAACATATCAATCATTTTGATTGACTGAAGATTGGGAGATTTGTTTCAATTGTTCCTTTCTTTACTGATTCACAAATTATACTTATTAACCGCTACGAAGACTAATGATCTGAAAATTACTTTCTTAAATAATCTTTATCATCGTCTTATCTTGCATTGATCCCATAAAACTGCTTAATTTTTTAATAATAAAATATTTTTAAAACTCTATATCAATTTGTCTGAATTAATTAACTCTTCCTCGTGCATTAGAGAGCTCATCCTCTGAACAAAAGTGTAACCAAGAAGGTTCAATATTTTTTATCCTTGGAAAAGAGCTGTTAAACATACATAAAACTATTTACAATCCAGCTTAAATTTTTTTTATCAAGTTAGGTATATTATGTTAATGCCATTTATGAGAAATAATAAATGTTACCGTCATTTTTTTAGAAACTGAAACGGCATAGACAGAATTATACCATAAATATATATTATGTTGAATCTTATCTTTTTCTTACAATTTATAATAAAATTAAACTATTTCTAACAACCTTTGAAAATTTAACGAAAAAAAGAATCAAAAGGCATGAGACAAAAATAATTGTTTTAAAGTTATTATTGTAGACTCTTAATTATTACGAAGATAAGAGTTTATTAAGTAAAACATTATTTATTTTAGCCATTAAGTTATTAACCTAAAAAGAAGTAAAAATATTTATTTTTACTATTATTAATTTATGCATGATAAAGATGGTAGGTAGCCTTAATATTTTTTAAATTGCAAAAACAATTTCTGATTAATTCACATAACAAGAATTTAATAAAACAGAAATGATTTGAATTTGAATCCCAATCAATCATTCAAGCAATTAAACTTTTTTTTGCATTCTATAATTTTAAAAATTGTTATTCTCAAAAATGAAAATATTGATTTTATTGCAATTTTTCCTCAAGAAAAAGATTAAATACATTCATATTGAATCGACGATCGATAGATAAATTGAATTAAAATATGATTTATAGTTCAACTTAGAATTTTTTTTATCCTTCAAGATTTGATATTAATTAAATTATGAAAATAAGAATCCTGCTATTTTTTAACATTATTATAAAAAAAAGTTACGAATATAAATTTAATTATTAATAGCGGTGTGCTTAAATTTAATAAGATCTTTTTCAAACTTAATATAATTTTTTTTATGAATTTTAAACATATAATGTATATTTATTGAGTGCCCCTCAGTTTTTTTCTGTTAAACTAAAATCATATTTTGTTTTCAAAGATTTCACAGGTTACTTTATTGAATTTCTATATTATTTATTGGCAGGAATATAAATTATTTTGAAAACTGTAAAAAATACAAAGTAAATTTTAATTTGTAAAAGATTAAGATATAAGTTTACAACTGATAGTTTTAAATATATTCCGATTTGAAACAATATAGTTTAATTACAGTTATTATTATTTCCCAATTAACCTTTTTTTGAATTTTCATAATTAAAGATTAACTTAATTTTGGTTTAACTGACATAACAATTAACGCAGATTCAATACACAAAAATATAAACACACCTATTATTTCAGAAAAAGTGTAATTATGTACTATAATATATAAAAGGATGTATTTATTAGATTGTTGGGATCAACGGTAGAATAGGACCACCCCCTACATTTTTATGAACACGCACGAACATTTATTGTTCATAACACGCCAAGAACTAAACTAACTTTTCTAAAAATAGATTAGAATAACGTAATAAATAAACACATTGGGAATAGGATTATATTTTGCGAAATAGAAATATTATAAAAAAGAAAATACTAATATCACGTGCGCATGTTCATAAAAAATGTAGAGGGAGGTCCTATTTTATCATTCAGCCGATTATTGAGAAAAAAGACATTTGAATTTAGCCGCAAACTAATAAAAATGTATTCTGAGATTTTACATATTCATTTAAGCTAAATATTTCCTTAAAACATTACAAAAAATAATAAATTGAATTGCTAATGTTTTAAATCATCTGTTGTAATCTTAATATAATCATGACAAATGGACTTTGTCTGTAAAAATTACTACATTTTTTTTATGGATGATTGATTTTTCGAATAAAAAACTTCTCCATTTAATAGACAAAATTGATTTAGGATATTAGTAAGACATTAAACACCAGTTGATGTTATTATAATTACATTTAATAATAATTATAAAAAAACAGATTACTCTCCTTTAAATAAAATAAATAGCAAATTTCAATTTTATATTCGTTGAGGTTTTAAAAAATATATAATATAGAAGAATTTTAAAGTAATGATCTATAATAGACAAGATTAAGCCAGTAATATTTTTTCCACCCATTTGATTTTGATTAAAATATCTCGTTATTATTATATTATATATATATTAGAGCAATTCTGTATGTCTGTCGCATGCGCGATGGATTCGACTAATTTTTTATTTTTGAAAAATGATTCACATTGTTTTTAATTAATTAACATTAATAACATATTAAAACCATTCTGCCTGTCACGCTAAATCGCACAGAGCACGCGCAGTACATAACTAAAATAGTGGCTTTTGCTAATTTTTAATTTTGAAATGATTTCGATTTTTTTTAATTAATTAATATTAATATATAATACATTAGA
>SGJC01000830.1:0-11190 GCA_009887335.1 Henneguya salminicola
AATAGTATTATTTCTGAAACCTATGATTATAAATACTTCTTGTTTAACATAAAATAGATATTAAATAGTATGGAAAATACGCGGCTTGAATAATCTACGTTTAATACTTAGATATAGTATTACGAGATGTATTTTTGCCATAATCATTTCTGACGATTCGGCCATAGATGCAGCAATTATTGAGGGTTAAATTAGCATTCAAAAATAGTTAATATATGTTAAATAAGAGGAAAAACAAACTCCCAAAGCATAGATTAAAAATCGTAATTTTTATATTGATCATTTTTGCCTTAGAATTGCGCTTATCAAGTTTCTGTATCGCTAGCAGTTCAGGTACTCTAATAATACAGAAATTACGATCGAACTGATTTTCATTCTTTACCAACACTCCAGCTACTTTTTATTTGATTTTTTGCTGCAGTCAACGAGTTTCTTATTTTAACTTTGTTTTTAAGAAAATCTATTTTTATAAATTTTCTTTAACGTTAGATCGATGATCTATATTAGATATGGCAAGTTTTTTATCGGGCCAGCAGATTTATTACATAAAAGCAAACCTCATATCTTAATATCCTTAAATCTTATATTTTAGTCTAGCTTATTGTCCTCATATATTAAAGGTAGATATGGGTTACTAAAATTATAATTTTGTATTCCCTCAATATTGCATAGATCGCACAGTGATTCAAAGTCAATCTCATTTTCAGATTTTTGAGATGTGGAGAACGCACATTTTAAATAGCTAAACTTTGTCCCTTTTAGTTCATCACCCTGATTTTTGTGTGACTAAATCATTTCTACAATCAATATATATATTTTCAAAATAAATAGGTTCTACACGCTAGGTCTAAACCCGAGAAGTGTTTTTCGAATAATAATTTTAAAGAGGACTCTATACTTTCTGAAATGGTAGAAAATAAAACACGATTTTAAATAGCAAAAAAAATGAAATGCTTACTAAGCGTGCGCAATATATTAATTATCTAAATTTTAGTTTTTTTCCCATTTTGAAGAAAACCTATAAGAAAATATGCGATGTCCATCTAGTGTTTTTTAATACTTATAAATAAGATAATGTAAAAAAAAATATAAATTTTTGATGTAAATTACTTACTCTTTATAATGCGATTAGTTTGTTTCTTTTTTTTGGGATAATCTATTAAATGCGCCTTATTTTCTTTTTTTTTCAAAACAACTTGAAATTGAGGTTGTGGTAGCATACTTTCTTGTGCACACTTATGCGCACTCAATATTTCGATACTATGACTCAAATTAATTTATAATATTTCGACTTCATAAATTATATTTTGAAAAGAATCTTAAATATTTGATGAATGTTATACAAAATATGGCGAATATTAGGGCAGGCTTGTCTATTAAAATGTCTTAGGTTTTAACTAAAATTAACGGCCTCTTAAGAGGCAATTGAGAGAACTATCCCGAGTCTCTGGTGGATGTTTACCTCTCATGCTGTTATGTGGTTCCTTCATTGGTCAGCACTACACGTATGAAATTTTACAGTCTATTTCATCAAATTTAATAGGTGGGGTTTAAATATTTATTGGAATTAGATTCTATATAAATAATCCTTCATTTTACCAAAAACATTTTTTTTGCAAGAAACGGGGCGGACTGTGGCAATAACATGGATAACTATTGCAAGCATATCGTCGACTTTTATTTAATATATTAAAAATATTGAATATGTATTTTTCAAAGTATCTAGAAATTTTATCTTTATATCGTTATTTGTAATTAATTAATTTCTGTCCATTTTCTCTGGTAATATAAATCTCTGATGAAGCTTTCGTACGTCTTCCATAATTATAAAAATACTCAAAACTAAGTCTTGCGCATGGTACTATCATACATTGGATTCAATCATTTATGTTGTTCAATGTTTCCATCTCATCTTATGTAGGAAATTATTTGTGCGGGAAAAAAAAAAGTAGACCGAAGATATTTACTACATAAAAACCATGAAAATTTAAGAAAAAAAACATTAATATATTATTTTTTTCTCTTTGAAATTCAGAGCTGAGGGATGGCATGCTAATAACATCTTTTAGATATCGAATAGGGTAACCGTTTTCTCGACCTTTTTTCACTTTTCCGAATAAAATTCAAATTCTGCTTTGATGGCAACCTGAAAGTGGAGATATTTGTCTGTCTGCTTGAAAACATCTCTCCGAATCTTTGATTATACCTAACGAGAACATTATTTGTTCTCTCAACCATAAATTTTTTCATCGGTTTTTTGTTTAAATTCCATAGTTCAGAATCGATGTTTTGAACCTTATTTTCGACAAATAACTCAAAAATGTTGAAACTTTGCAGCGTTTTCCCCAAGTTAACAATTTATAAAGTCAATTGCATTATTGATTAATTCTTGAGGGATCAATGTGTGTGTATCGATTATTTTGAGCCTCATATATATATCCAGTATATGAGTCAATATTTTTTTTAATTTCTGAACAGAGCTGGGTTTAAGGTAAAATATCATCCGAATATCTGTCTCACAGTATATTCGTGTTTGAAAGCATTGCAATACTTTTTTTAAAAGTAACCAATAATTACAACGGGCTTCTAATAGTATTTTGTTTGAACCACAATTTCTGTGAGAAATCTGAAGTATATTTCTTCATTCTAATATGTGAGTAAAGCATTGGCACATGCCACAAACAATTGGGTAGCATGATTGTATGTCATTTCAATATAACATTTAAGATTCAGGTATGGCACAGTGTATAACGCCATGTCGATAAAAGTTGAACAGTTATGACGTATCAATGCTAATGCCTAATCTATTGACTCAATAATCGCGTAATGTATTTCGCTATCAATGTCGCCTCTTCAATGCAGTTAAAACATTATTGCCCGATTTGTCAGGTCCAAATGCGACTTTTTATCCGCCAAATAAGGATCCATCTCTCAAAAATGTAGCCTCCTATATCGAAATCAATTAAAAGCGTTTTTATAAATCAGATAGTATAAATTAAGCTAGCGTTATTTTTCCACATCGTTGAGAATACTTTTAGGTAGACGATGTTAGGCGCCGAATCGACCTTCGCGTTTTCATTCAAAAATTCTTAGACCAATGAGTGTTGAATATTTGTATTGTTTTTGTTTTTGCTCTTCAGAATTGAGCCTCTAAATCTCCGTGTGTGCACCCGTTGATAATAGTATCTATACTTTCTCTGTTATTAAATTTTGCAATAAATTGTGTGCGTTGAAAAGTATAGCATCGATAGGATGTTTTCTTTAGTCAACGTGGTTCAGGGTATGAGCATATCAATCAAAAACATCGCTGGAGGAAGTAGGTATGTATAATTTAGTAGTAAGGACTATATATTTATAAATAAATACCATTTTTGAAATTATGGAATCTTTAGTATATTTTTTTTTAACTTTTATGCATTCTATTATGGAATTCGTTGTCTTGACAATGTAATGTTGTTTTCGAATATTTTATATAAAGAAATGAATTAGATATATTACAGAATAGTGGTTTTTAGGCAACAAAGGAAAAAAAGTATATTTATTCTTGTTGGTAAGGATATCTGTATCTCACGTCTGGCGGAAACAGAGGTTAGAACGGTGTAAACCTTTTCTGCCTTTTTTTTCACGTTTTTTTTAGATATATCTGTGCAAAAGCTTCTTTGCCACAATTAAAAAAAAGGTAAATATCATTTTAAATATATAAATTCATATAAGATATTTATCAAAAAATATGTCATAGAAGTAATAAAAA
Source organism: Henneguya salminicola (assembly GCA_009887335.1). NCBI lineage: Eukaryota > Metazoa > Cnidaria > Myxozoa > Bivalvulida > Myxobolidae > Henneguya > Henneguya salminicola. The sequence continues at coordinate 3,752 of SGJC01000830.1, forward strand.
GACCGTTATTACCGCTTATTTTATGCACTTAACGGTTCTTATCGTTGTTGTTATTGTATTTAATAATTCCCTTAAATTTTACAAACTCACCGCCAATTTAAACGATTATTTTTGATTTAATAGTATTTAGAGTAGCAAAGCCTCGTATCAAAGTTTTTTTTTAGGTTTTAGATCTTCAAATTGTTAGATTTTAAATACTACTCTCTCTTTTCATGGGATATTAGCGAAACATATTGAAATTGAATGAAGTCTCCTCTATATCTAAGTATATAATATATTTATATTTCTGATTGAATTGGTAATACATATACCATTAAACACATTGCTTACTTTTACGTTTGGAAAATATGATTTGACGTCCCTTATGACTAGTGTAGGTTGTTGCCAGCGAACCATTGCAGCGATGTGAATTTTTAGATCATTCCGCTGTATTAGGTTGACTAAACAGTGAGTTTTGTTATCGCCAAAAAAGGCTTGTAACGAGATTTTAATATTATCTGTTGATATTGATTTTTTATGGCCATGCTTTTTTGAATTGGTGATGTGACATATGCATCGTAATTTTCTATAATGCGTCGTGCGAAAGGTAAAGAAATAAGTTTATTCATTTTCTGATATTAAATTTATTGTTGCCTTACTACACGATAAATTTTATTTTTTAACTAATTTAGCTCGTTATTATTGTGTGAATATTGTTACATAAAGACATTTTTTGTTAAATCAAATTCAATCAATCCCGGTTTTATAAATAATAAAATCGGGCAGTGCATGCAAATATCATGGATCACTTGCTATACAGGTATATTAAGAGCCATATTTTTTAAAAGGCTTTCGAACGTTAGTGATTTTTTATACTGTGTTAATCTGTTTGATCTTAATTTAGTCAAAATATTAAAGAACTAATAGTCTGTAATAATATATTTAATTTAGTTGATCAACAATATTTTAAATCAAACTGCAGATTTCAATGATGTGTCATTATATTTGCATAATGCTAAACAAAGTTCATGTAATATTGTCATGCGAATGCCACTTTTTCGCGTTTATTGTTTTTCTAAATAAAAACAAAACTCAAATAAATTCATCTATTTATTATGTATTTTTTATACTTGTACTCCATATGTTCTTCAATATAATATTTTATATATCTACATATTATTTTGGATAGGAAGGAAAAAAATCTATATTTAATATAGGGAATTAATAAAAAATTAATCTAAATAACCAAAAGACGAGACATATTTATGATAGTACGTGTTTGTGAACAATTGGCCACTCTCGTCTAAATATATATTAACAAAGATTTTTGCTGTCTATAACATTTTTATTATCCTCCTCCAACTTACTATATACTCTGCAATTGGTGTTGCCGAATTTTCACAATCGCTTGATCTTAGCAGTGTATATCCCCAACGTATCAGTTACATCATTTAAGAAAAATTGTTATTTCAAATAATATTAGAGTAATTCATTGGTTTATTTTATGTTTTACTACTCCTGTGGTATATTATTTTATATCAGATGCATTTTTTTTATGCGTGTGACTTTTAATTACATCAAAATATATTCGCGTACGATGCCGTCATTTTTTATCGGTACATGAAAAAATTTCATATTCTTCATTTTTCATATTTATGCCTTACAATAATACTTAAGTCGTTTTTTGCAACTTTCTTATCTCTCTCACGTTTAAACTCTTAATTGAAACGCCTGTTACGCTTTTTATCGTGACTTAACCCTATACTGCCACTATATCAATCATTATACTTTCATAATAATATAGAATTGTTGATAATTTATTATGATCTCAAATTTCAATGTTGATTCATTTCGTCGTATATTTCGGATATCATTTAGATAAGACTATCAGGGTATGAAATATCAGTAAATAAATAAAAAATTTTAAATTTTAAGATTGATGTCTATTTTTCTACTAATCCAACCAATAAAAATTATCAATTCTTTAAAAAAAATGCATATACCTCCAAGAATTTTTATAATGAGATTCTTTAACTGCATCTGATATTTTATTATTCTATTTAAGACTGAATGGAAAATAAAAATTAATCAAATGGTTTCATGAAACTTAGGGAGTGTATTGAGCAAATTTTCTTTTTTCGCTTAAATATAAACTATCATTCTTGTCAATATAATGGTTGAATATTTCTAATCAAGATATTTAGCCATGGAAAATTTTATATTATGTTAGCAGCCTGTTAAAACTGTTTCTTCTTAGATCAGTGTTTTTAAACCTTTTAGGTGCAATGACCGCGAGTTGAATTTTTCGCAGTTTGGGGACCACAATAATTAAATATATTGAGCTGCCTCTCATTTCTTTTATTATTTTCAGCTCTCTATCCCATATCGTTGACCATAAAAAAAAATGTCTGATAATTTATAGGCACCATGATTTTAAGTTGGTAAATTTCTATAATTGAATAATTATAATTTATCAACATATTAATATGTTGTATTTTTATGTGAATATTTTTAAAAAATTAATTTGCAAATGAATAAAATGCTTAACTTTACATTTTAAGTGTGTATTGTGCAATGTATTATACAATGCTGAGTATCACATAATAGCAGCTATTAACTTTATGTTTAGACTTTATAAAATATATAAAGATAATAAAGTTGAAGAAAGAAAGAATCGTATCTATTATAACAAAAAGAATGTTAGAATTGCAAAACCCCTTAAGCGTAAGTGAGAAAACTAGACGAGCTTCTTTCTCGCCCGATCAGAAATTCTAATAAAAATCATTGCCAATGCACAAAGCAAATTATCTTCCGTGCCATCTTCATTCTGTATTTATATTTGAAAACGCACAAACTCGAAAAACATCTTTCGCAAAGGTATGTGGTTTGAAAATAAAGAAGCATGCGCAAAACGATCGTAACCAGACTAGGATATGACTGCAAACACTATATCCAAAATTTTGTATGTCACATATTAGAGAAATTAATTTATGGTGCATCTTTGGCTATGAGTTTAATGAAATTCTCTTCTCCATTCGTCGAAACACCTTTAAATCTTAGACCAAATAGGTTTTTAACATATGCGAATGGTGTCAGGTAAATTTGGAAAATATCTTGAAATTTTGTATTCAAGGATTTATGAGTGTTCTTTGGCATAATGAAATATTCTATTTATTTTTCCTGTTTAATGTCATTTTCCTTAAAGAAAACCGATAAGTTCGACAACATGTAAGTTCTTTTTTCATCTAATTTTGGTTTGCCAAAATTGAAGTATCAATTGGAAGGGTGGCATCTTTTTTGTAAAATCTAAACTTGCAGAATTTTGTCTGTGAGGATATAGATAAATCTCGCTTGAGATTGGAAAGATGTCAACCAAGTAAGCAGCTCAGTGTAGATGAGTTTTGTCACCGAAATGTGCTTGAAACAGTGGTTAAAATTTTATGTTAAAAAACGATTTGAATTTATCACGGTGTTTAAAAATACGTTAAAAACTTCGCCTCTGGACAACCATCATAGTAAAGTGGGAAATATCATAACATTATGCGAAACATCGAACTAACTGCAAAGTTTAAAACCAGCGGATGTATAAAGCACGAGATTTTACAAAAGCCACAGCTCTTAACATGTTTTTAATTTTTTCTTAAAATCCTTGTGGCAAAGTTTTGATGCTTACAATTGTCGGTGAATCATACAGATAGCTTACATTTATGCATTGGTTACCAAACATAAAAATTTAGATCTACATCAGCGTATTATTGGAGTACCGTCTGGGCAACTCCGCAAAATTATTCCTATGGGATATCAGAATTTTTTAGAAATGAACGAACGGTGTTAAGTACATCATGTGTGTTTTTGTCTTTTGAAGGGGTGGTGCATAAAAAAAAGAAAATTACCGATGAAATTGCTATCCTTAATATACCGCACGTTAACTAGTAACTAACCACATCTTACCACAGCAGTTAATTCACTTGGCTCGATCCTAAATATTCCAAGTAAAGCAGATTTTATTTCAATTATTACTTGGTTAATATTATCAGCAAGCATGCCCTCTATTCTTTCACTAACGAAGTTATTAGATAAGAATATTATATTCAATCTGTTGACATATTCCCCTATCCACAAATTTCGAGCAATGTCTTTGGTTGCTGGCAGCCGTCATTCCTCAACCTTGGTGGCAGGTTTCGTAGATTAAGCGATCATTAGAAGCATTAAATATAAAGCTTTAATAGCTCCTAAATTTTCAAGTGGGTTATGGCTGCAATTATTTACTCGGCCTTCTTTGAAGCCCTTAGCAATGTTCATAAAATATTGGAATCTTTGTATGCAGCGCTAGGATTTTTATCATTAAATTGTGTTACAGTTTGTTGGGCTTCAGCAATTCGGCTGACAAATTTTGTTGCAAATAACGTATTGTGGTTTTTCAATTCCTGAGGCAACTATGATAGTAAAGCCAATATTTAAAAATTTCTATTTTTATTTATCTTTTCTATACATTTGTCTCTCGCTGATTCATTATCCAGCTGCCACCAATTTCATAAATAAAATTTAGGCCTATATAAAATTTTATAATATAAACATTACTTTAGTTGGCGTTTATAGGTAAAGAATATGCAGCACGTGCCTAAAAATTTACTAAAAGCTGAAAACACTGTTTTGCAGCATACGGGATATGATTTTATTTAAGTCACGAAGTACGTATTTCCTTAAAACAGTTGAAGTTGCAATAATTGAAAAACTAAAATTATTGAATTATACAGGCTAATGACATTATTGAATTTTTCATAGTTATGTTTGTCGCTGCAGAGCAGTATAATGAGAAGTATAGATTAAAATATTAATGAAATGGCTAATTAGCAGAGCCTACATACAGCATATAACTTCTAAATTAGAAATTGTACAAACCGTATATAAAACGCATTTTTTTAACTTAAAAATTAATTTTTTAGTACATCACGGGCGACCTCTGGCACATTGTCTGGCAACCCTTTGAGTGGAACTACCGCATTGGACAGTATACTATGTGTGCATGCTTTTTTTTAGGAACTTTTGTGCGTTCTAACTTTAAGCGAATGATTATTGTCTTATTAGATTTTTGTAAACTAGAGATATTTTTATATGCATTATAACTATTTGAATTAATATTTCCCAAATGCTTTGTAAAATAAAAGAAATGATTGTCTTTAAGGCGTACGTATTGACAAAATTGTTTGTTTTCATCAAAGATGACTTTCTAACCTTTTTCACCCCCAAAATAGAGAGGATATTAATCTAGTTATTGTCAAATAATTATAGAAAAAATAAATTGCTCACAATACATGGTCAGTGATTAAGATATATTGTTGATTGCAACAAAATAGTTGTATATTTAATTTTTTTGCAATCAACAATAAATTCAAATCCTCGAATATATTATTTGTCCTTTGAAACTCTTATTGAAATGTAAATGATAGATTTCCAAAAATTATATAAAGGGGCTTGGGTGTTTCTGTCATACGCACAAATAACGGAATTTTGCACTTTCGTACTGAATGGTAAATATTTTTACTTCGCATTATTTAAGAATATATAAAAATAACAAAAATATTTCCAACATAAGGAAAGAAATAAAATGCTGTTTATTATAAAAAAAATTGTCCTTAATTGTATAAATTAAATTAATGTGGCTACAGTTTAGTTTTTCACAGATATTCGATGTATCGAATTATATTACCACGAACAACAACTGAGATCACGGATAACTAATAAAGAATTAGAGCATTGTTGAGCAAAAATTTTTGACAGACAACATTATTATTAATAATTGTGTGTTCTTTTTTTACATGGCATTTAGCTAGAAATTAGGCTCTAAAAGTATAAAATAACCCGACAAATCTGTTATTGCCTTGAATATTTTGTTCGTTCTTTGGAGAATTTCATTCAAACTTAAATCAGAGAGGGTTTAATTATCTTTATTTTAATCAATAATTCAATATAAAATTTTTTTGATATTCTGCCGATTCTGTGAATGATTAGGAAGAGTTTCTGACCTTATAATGATTGTTCAATTATCATAATATTTTAGAAATTATTTACCGTTCATCTTTTTTAAATCCTTTGTAAATTCATTAAATTTCTTGTCTAAGGATTAATAATCATGAGTTCAAAACGCGCGTCTTTGTCATTTTAGTAGTTTTATAATTGTAAAGCGTCATAATTAATGAACAATCTACTTGATGCTACTTTAAGATCGAACTAGTTTTTATTATTTTTTTATTTTGATGAATTATATCTGATTTTAATAGCGTGATCTCTTCAACAAAATATTAACATATTTTGATATAAATATAACCTTGTTTAGCGTCATTTAAATTTATTTACACACAAATAAGGTGTTACACTTCCTCATATATTCAATCTAGCCAGTTTTTAATAATATTCAAATCTTTTCTCCGAGTATCGATATTAAAATAAAATTTTTTGCAATAATTTAATCCGAAGCATGAAGCACGTTTTTTTTGAATATCATAACGTTACAAAATACTAGAAAAACTTCCTGTTAACAATTTATTTATATTTTTCCTAATAAAAAATAACACTAAAATTTTTTATTGTAGTTTTAAATCTAGAAAACAGTCGAACCCGATTCATTGTATTCTCCTGCTAATTTTTTTCATTTTACCACCTATTTATTAAAAAATCATACCATTTCGTATCTAGTCAATCCAAATTGAAGATATATTACGTGGAAAATATTATTTTGAGCAATTTAATTGTACACATCACTGATTATATCCAATACCTCTTCATATTTAATTGCTTATGGGGCAATGAGTATAAATGGCATTTTTGAATCAATGAATCTTCCTTAAGTATTAACTTAAGACAGTCACCATTGACATATTTAAATTTAAACTGGAAATATATCAATTTGAAAAAAAGGGATAGATGAACGAAGTTTATTTTTTTGCATCTTTTTTACTGAATTTGATGTCCCAATTTTCTTCAGATAATTATCAAATGCAGATAACTCCAGTTCATTTATTTTTAATTCATTTATCGAGAAATCCTGCTGATTCTGCGCAAATAATATACTTGTTGTTTGCTTTTTAACGATAATAAAAGTTGAATATAATATAATATCTAGTTTCATATAAATAATAAATGAATCAAAAAATATGAATAATTTTTTATTTGTATATCAAAGGAAATGAGAAGATAACAGATTAACTTGAGGCAGGCAGTCGTTTATATCCCTTATTTCTCATGGAATCAGCCTTATTTTTTCTTTTCTTATAAATTTTTAATTAAAAACAAATATTCTGATTTATTTGAGATCGCAGATTAAATTGAAAATATTAAATAATACACATTAAATGAATCGTTCAATTTTTAGTTATTTATTTGCTTATATTACAAAAAGCGGCTCAATTTATTGAAAATACATTCTTGCTTAATTAAAAACGAAAATTTTTAAAAAAATT
>SGJC01000831.1:0-11656 GCA_009887335.1 Henneguya salminicola
CTTTGCATACTGGTTATAACGTAGGAATCGTCATCATGTGTAATGCATGTGCATTACTTTCCTGTCAAAAAATAGAATTGTATGTTATCGAGTCAACTAGCTTTCGCCATCTTCAGATTGACTAGCAAGTTATTAGTGCGTAATATGTCCGCCCCAAGTAACGGTTGGGGTACTTTGGCTAAAATAAATGGGCAACTAAAGTATCGGCCTCCAAGATCAAGAGAAATGACATGTTTGCCATAGGTAGGAATAAGCGTATGATTGGCTGAGATTAAAGTTAAACCAGTGGTTCCTGAACGTCTATTGATTGCAGTTGCCGACACAACACTTATTTCGGCCTCTGTGTCGACGATAAATCAACGCCCGTGACTGCGATCATCGATATTAAGCAAGGAAACGGTACCGGGATTGACGAGATAGCTGAAACTGTGTTGGAGTTTGATCTTTTAACAGAAAAAGAATAAAGGGAGCGCATTATTTAACCTTCCGCCCGAATTTAGCTTGGTAAAAGCACCCACTTCTTCGTGGGATGAGCCAGTTTTGTCGGAGATTCATAAAGTCCTGTTGTGCAAATTGAAACCGAATGTCACCCGGCATCTGCCGGAGGAAGATTACTTCGAACAACATGCAAGAGATATGACTACCAGACAAAGCCAGCCTTATAGGTTGGAGTGAGGGTGGCCTTCATCCGCCAATTCCTGCTAGACTAAAGAGCTTTGCGGCAAGTTCACGACGAGTCACGCCAAAAACCGTAAGTAACTTTCTCTTTATGGTTTCATACTTGTCAGTGCCTAGTGGCATGCTAATAATATCAAGAAACCGACTAGCGAAATCTAGATCAAGAGCTGGAACAACGTGGCAATATTTTTTTGAGTCCGCTGATACATCGCATATGCTTAACTGTCTGTGCCTCTGTCTGAGCGAACCATACTTCCGGTCGTGTTGTCCAAGATGTCGCAAATTTAAGAGAAACCGAATTATTTTCCATAATAATTGAAAATTGCTCTTTTTTGATCAGTTAGTCAGCAATAGGTAGCGTCAAACACGATAAGAAAACTACATTAGTTTACGGGGGCGTCAATTACATTTAGATAATGGTGGTATCGAGCCGCCATAACATCATATTTTAAAATAAAGCTTTCTCCAAATCGTCTAATATCCTTTTAAAAATTAAAATGCGTAAACAAAACATTTCATAACCGTTTTTAAACTAATAGACCTTGAAACAGATCTATGCACTGAATTGTTAACTCTTGGGTGTTTATTTCTAATATATCACTTTGCGTCTTACGTTAATATTTCCTTGCAATTAATTCTGTGATCAGCATGAGACAGAAAATCTCACCGTTAAATCCGTTTTGGTGTTTATTATTTCTATTCGATACATTATAAAATCATAGACATTTTCTTTAATATTATTTTTGTGTTTTTCAACCACTAATTTATGTGCCGGCGATGATCCATTGAAGTTTCACTAATATTATTTAGTAGTATATCTATAAGTATATGCAACTGTGGGGCTGATATTTATTTCGGTCTTAGTCTTCAATCAAGCGGCATGCTTAACTAGTCTTAAAAAACAACATTGTTTTGCTGTCATTATTCTCAAAGTTATACTATTTTTTCAATGCATTTTGACTAGAATTATTAACCAATGAGAATTCCTTATAATTCTACAGAGTTGTTTCGTCATATATTTCAAAGTTGGATTTCATGTATTCCGATTTATAATTTGAAATTTCTCAAAATATTCTTTGCATTTAGCAAAATCTGATTCTAATGTTCTTGAATATTCTTCTCATACTTGAATAAATCAAAGGGGAAATTTGGAATGCTCAAGAATGGCTGTCGTCAGAGTATAAAAGGCGGATAACCTGATATTTCATAAGCTATCTTTTAATTAATAATTACAATCTTCGTGCAAGACAATGTAGAATAACAGCTACTCGTGAAATATGTAATCTTAGGCGAGAGATGATGGTAACTAAGAGTTCCGCATTTCAGATATTTTTCAAGCCCTTTAGTCAAACAAAAAAATGCTATATCTAATCAAGAAAATTTAATTTAAAACAGCATCGGAAATACAAAAATCTACAACGAAAAAATTAAGAAATCGTGCAATTTTTTTGCAGAATTACAAATCTTACCCACTTCTTGTAGTAACAACGCATTACCAACAAATAAAATTTCCTAATACCTCTTAGAATTTAATGGTACAACATGGGCAGATCAACGATCTCAACAAAATCAAAAAGATTTGCTTTATTAGAAAGGGACTCAGCAGAATAATAAAGGTTAGGGTAGTTTATGCAAATAAAGTTCTAACGTAGATGAAAATAATCTATTTTTTTACATAAAAATAGTACAAATATATACATGATCCAATTAACACAAAAGCGGATTATTCAGAAGCTGAAAGTCGTGGAATAAATATGAATGGACTTTTTGCAAATGGAAAACAACTAGTGCTTTTAATACTGAGAGATATTTAGAATTTTTCAATAATTATTTAATATCATACTTATTTGTAACCTTAAATAAAATAATATCAAGGGATAATGTAAAATTCCAACATTCAAGAAAAAAAACTGAATTTGCATCATCAGAACAATGTATTGCCTATAACCTGTCACCATTTCGCCAGATATTTTATCCTGTTTATGAATTTTTCTAAATGAACAAAGCACGATATGGTTAATCTAAATCAATTTATGTCAACATTAGGGATATCATTCATTTTTTATTATTGTTATCCATTTAAAACGAATGCGGCTATTTTTATGCGCAAATGTGTGGCTGAATTGAAAAAACAAAAGCCAGCATGAGTTTTTTTTACAATTAAATTACTCTCGTTTTTTTCAATTTTCTATTTAATTATGAATACAGATTAACAAAAAAATTCATTGATAAAATGGAAGAAATAGCTTTGAATTTTGTTATCTGAGAATAAATTGTAAATATTATTGAAGCAAATAAAAAATATTCACCAATTCCTAAAACTATGGTTTTAAAACATACTCTGTCAATTTGAGTTGGGATTAAAGTAGGAGGTTCAATTAAAAATATAATTTTATGAAAAGTGGAAAAAAACATGGCGTCATAACTCTGTTACAACAAAATACTATTTCTAAAACTAGCAATTAATTAATTTAAAGGAGCTTTAGGATATTATTATTTGCATTTGAAAAATGTCCAAGTATCGATTAAGGGTGAGCTTAGTGAGTATTTTCATTTATCACGTGGCTGCTAAGATTTCGACTTTTAATAAACCGAGAATATCGCCGTATCTATTTTTATGTATCTGAGCGATTCCAGTAGCAGCGAAAGGCTGAATGATTCAATAGAACCCCCCCTCCCCCCATTTTATATGAGCACGCGCACAGTGTATTAGTATTTTTTTTCTTACACTATTTCTATTTCGTAAATTACAATCATATTCCCAATGTGTGTATTTATAACGTTATTCTCGTTTATTTTTAGAAAATTTGATTAGTTCTTGGTGTGTTGGAAGCCTTAGTATATTTGCGCAGGCCCATAAAAATGTAGGGGGGCGGGGTGTTGTATTCTACCATTGATCTCAGAGAAATGTTCAATATCTTAATTTTCCTTTTTAATATTTTTTTTTCCTGCAGTTGTGTTTTTGACACAATGTTGCCTCGGTAAATTTGGTAGCTGACATAAATTGATGGATAAAATTAATTCTATTTTGTATTGTACATATGAAAATTATTGTGCAACTTATCATTTTTTCAGTTGAATTTTTGTGCTCGAAATCCCTACCAAATCCCAATGTTTAAATTCAAATCTTAATTTTCTGCATCTATTCTACTCCGAGTTTTTTCAATATTGTCGAATATGTTATACTTATTATACATCTCTTGGTACTTTAGGTGGTAATTTTTTGTTCACGTTCATCGCCATGAAAGCTGTTCAATATGTGGGAAAATGAGATTTAGTGAGGAGAACAGGAGATCTCTACCAAATAATAAATCTGATAGGGAGTGCTTTGTAAATTCCTTTGTTTACCTACTTTAAGAAAAGAGCTGCCCCCGCTCAGCTTGATCCTCAATGACGTATTTTTGCATCATTATTTCAAAGGTTCGATTATATCTCTCGATTACATGATTGGTCGGAGATGGTAGGCTGTGGAGAACCATCTCTCTGTTTAAATTCACACCATAAGTCTTTCTATGACTTTATTTTGAAAACTCGTTATTTGGCCTATTTGTACCATTGTATGTATTCTGGCGGCAAAAGATGCATTTGCAAGTTTATGTTTTTTTTGGGGGTAAAGTATGCCCCCACTTTTTATAATATTCCGTCACACTTATTATGTAGTTGTATTCTTATTTCTGTCTTTAACTTGCAAATCCAATCATACCCGCTCTTTCGAGTCAACCATTGACTGCTATAGAAGGAGAAAGGAAGAAACTATTTTTGAATAATTATCAAAAGCGTGTATTTTACACATTTTTGTATGTACGCCGGCCGTGTAGCATACATGACGCAGCCGCATTACCTGTATTTTTTTTAGTTTTGATTCCTTTTGCTTATATTGGCAATAATAATTTTAAAACAGAATAACACGAACAAAAAGAAATCATTTAGTTATGATCCGTTTAAAGAAACAAAAAAGAAAAGGAATTTATGCTGGGGAATATTCGAACTGATTATATCAATGGAAGACCAGACGCCTGTCGCAGTAGAGTAGTAAAAAACCGTAAATAGTTTACTTCTGAACTCGATCGATGTTAGACACTTCAGATATATTTTAGAAAATACAAGGAGCAATAAGATTAACGGCATACCATATGAGGGTATAACGACTTTGATGCCATAGAAACAGTAAGTTTGAAGCGTAATCTATGATGGCTTTTGATATCCAAAGCATGAGATAGACAACTTAATATCCTCCAGCCTACCTTTCGATCGTTATTTATTTTGGTGCATTTAGTCAATTCCTAGATGACTAGCTGCTTCAGGTATATTAGTAAAATGAAATTTTGTATCATCATCTTTGTTTAAAACTGCATATTTATATTAATTTTCAGAATCAAAATAGAGCAAGATGCCGGCGGAATATATTTAAACCGAATGTTTTATTTTAATGCATACTCTCTTGCTTTTATCGATGGTTAACGGTACCTTTCGGTGCGATATATAGTTTAATGTTGGAAATATTTTTCCTTATCCGTAAAATCAAAGAGCACTTTTTTTAATAGAGTATTTTGCAATATTATGATGAGGTTTTAAAAAAGCGGTGAAATATATTAAATCACACTATTTCCACAAATTGCGCGAGTCCAAAATAAAAGATGGAAATTTTCACCATGAAATTCTCTATGCTTGCCATACTCATATTTTTACACCATTCTAATAGACGACTTATATTTTTATTAAACGGTATGCTTTATTTAAAACCTACGGAAATTATTTTTACGGTTGAAATAAGTCGATTATTTTGCCAATATCTGAATTAACATCACAACATTTTTAGAACTAGAAACACTCCTTTTAAGATATCTATCTAATCATCCAAGTTCGTTATTTTATTTTCAAATTTTTCTCAAATGCATATGTTGGTTGTTAGACCCTTAGACACGTAACAGTTTTTATTTGACATTTAAATTCGTGCACGAACCATAAGAGGGCATTGAAAATAACATAGCTTACTAGTTTTCGTAAAGTAATATATCCATTTTCTTGAGATTACAAATGTCCCCTCACTCACAGTGAATCACTGTATCCTATCAAGGCAATGCCAAAAAATAGGGGACAGCTAAAAACATGAATGCCTCTTGGCCTAGAAGTCCTTCGCGGATACTACTCCTAAATACCATGTAATGGCGCTGTTACTCGAAGGTATAATCCCCTTATATCTTATATAACGGGTGCCCCTAAATATTATTTTGAGTACACCTCCCAATGTTTGGCGGAACCGACAGTTGTTTAACCTCCTGATCTCACGGAAATGTTGTTACTTACTACTCTAGAACACCCATTTTTTAAACGAGCAAAGCCTTCCCGCGTTAAACAAATTTTTGTTTATTTAAGAGGAATGTGATTGATTTGGATTACGTATATGTGATGTAAAAATGAAAATAGAAAAAAACAGGGAGCAATGTAAGTAGTTCAAAAGAACAGAAAAAAAGTATGATACAACTCTGTTAATAAATAAAAAAACGACTATGGATATATAGTAAAAATATAACTCAATGTAAAAAAAATTTTGGCATATTTTTAAGTATCTCTCTTTGTAAGTTCATATTTCAGGAAGCCATTATGGGCGAAAGTCAACGACTGCTGGAGATACAACTCTGAACATTTTTAACGATTGAATGTGTTGATTCGAATTTTAATTTTCTGCCTCATAAAGTGCAAATGACCTAAAATACAAAATGTTGTATAGCTTTATCTAATTCTTCGAGTGAACTTATTAGCTTCAAATAAAAATGCACATAGATCACTAAAATTCAAAAATAAAATTGTTTTAATGTAAACAATGATAAACTGGTGCGAACAAATAGCTGCAGCACAACTATTTTGTACGCATACTCGGAAATAATTGTTTCAATAATATTGTAAATTAACCGATAATTAACATTAAAATAATGTCTAATTTATTTTATAAAATATAAAAGCCATAAATCCAATTATTTTTAATATAAGTTGTAAATTGCGATAACTAATCCCAATGTCTGGTAGATCTTTCGTGACGCATTCATGTTTTAATAATTGAATTAATTGTTATATTTTGAAATGGAATTTATATGCGATGAAGACCTTATAAACAATATTTTAAAAGAGATTCCGTTGTATCATTCTATTGTACAACAACATTCATACACTTTAAGGCCTTTATCGATCAAGGATTACAGTAAAGGTATCTGTATGCGGCCTTAAATCAAGGTTATATTCAACTTCTAGGTCATTTGACGCAAGTCGGTGACGTAAGCGAACATGACTTTGCAAGTATTTCCATTAAACTAATTTTTGATCAATTCAAGCAGATGAAATCGCAGGGAGACTATTTCATAACAGTGATCGATGATTCAGTATCTAAGATGGTAGTTGCATCTGCATCTCTGATAATTGAGAAGAAATTTATTCACAATTGTGCTAACGTTTATAATCTTGTATATATATTAGAGAGGAAGAATAGAAGACGTTGTAGTTGATCCTGCGCACAGAAATAACGGTCTCGCAAAATTGTATCCCTTATTTATTTATATAAAAGATTAATTAAAGTACTAACCATTTTAGCCAAATCCCTTCATTGCTATAAGCTAACACTAGATGCTAAAAAAACAGTCAGCCATCTATATTTGTCTGCTGACTTTACAGTAGATGATAAGCAAAATATTTATGAAATTCGATTTTAAAATTATTCCTATTTTTGTATTTTTTAATGTAACAAATATATATTTCATGTGGGGGGAGAGTCGTACAGAAAGGAAGCCACAAATCCAGGTTACAATAGATTATGCATTTCCGTTGCGAATATAATTAAAAATATTTAAATGTGGATATTTTGTAATCTTAGACAGTTATCTGCGCAATCTGGGAGCCTTCAAAAAAAAAAGGGAAAATATTTTGTTAGGGTGTTTTTAAAAATAACTAAAAAATCGTGTAAGTAAAAAATCATTCAATTTCATTTTTCAAAGTTTGCTCATAATTTATTCTTTTGAGAGAGGTAATCGAACAGTTTTAGCTTATTATAGGTACTCGTTTGGTCAAGGGTAGAAAAAGATATTTTTGAAGTACTTGAGACCGTCCGAAGCGCAGAGATTTAACTGTAATTAGGTATTATGAAAACAGATAAGAAAGTCATAACCAAGCTTTAATATCACAGGGGTGTTCTTAGAGAAAATATGTGAGTAGAAGTGTTTAGTAGTTAAGATCCTTTATTTACCATCCCCCCCCATTTGAATTGAATTTTTAGTTTTGCATACCTGACAGTTGGGTGATGCAGAAGAGAACGCAGTAAAGATTCTTCCAACATAGATCCTTTGGTATTCACGCACCTATTAATTCAAGGGCAAAAAATAATTTTATATTTTAAACCAAATCCCTTAAATTTTCCCTACCGCCTAAATTTTCAGTATCGTAAGAATACACGAACAATTACAATAAAAAATGTAGATAAAAGGGATTGCTGGGTTTATAAGAATAAATGCATAATCCATTCTGGAAAATAAATTAACGAACGAACTGCTTATACTATCGCCCAGTCAACTGTAAGATTTAAGGAAGAAATTTGATATAGTTTTGATGTAAAAAATCTCTCTGTCGTTGAATACTCCCGATTACTTTTAAATTAAAGAAATTGATTTGGTTGTGCCTACACAGACTATAATATAAACGAGATTCGAATTCTCACAAACATTTTTTAGAGACAAAATTCTCAGCTGAAAGTTATATTTTTAAAACCTCTTATAAACATGTAACATGAATTTAATGCAAGTATAAAAAAGAAAGAAATTTGTATTTGATAATTTTGTGTTGGTTACAGAAACGACACCCCAATGCAAAACCTCTTGTAGATGTAAGAAGAATTGGGTACCAATATCAATTGGTAGCTGCATTACCTAAAAAAATAACACTTTAATTTAAATGCAACTTAATGGTTCTGGGGGAGATGCGTTATCATTGTATTCATAAAACACCCAATAGATATTAAGAAACAATCAATTATTTTCTGGAAAGAGGGGATAAAACCTTGCTAATCACTTCCAAGAGAAGTATTACAGTCTTCTTGCTAGAAGAAGTCAATTATGGTAGGGAGAATAAAGTTTGAATTAAGTATTACCCTCTAAAAACATCGCCAGCTTATTCCCTCTAGGCTGGTTGTATCAAAGGGATATTAACTCTGAGAAATCATCTAATGTTAATTTTTTAAAGGTTCTAGAAATATTTATCCTAAATTTTACTTCTGTGAATGCTCCTCGACTACTACCAATAGCTATCCTAAACAAATGTTGGGAAGAGAACTTTACAATTTTCAAAGTATTTACCGTTTCGTTTTTGACGCTGGGAGGGTGAAAAATATAATATTACTAGTTAAGCCTAGCTCAGCTGTGAGTTTATTTAGCCAATCTCCCTTTTATACTCATCGAGCCTTTAAATATGGTTGTTTGCTTTTTTTTTAGATTTATACGTTCAATTGTATGATTGCAAGTATTTTAATTTGCCGCATTTGTAATATTTTTTGTGGGGTTAATGGTAATCGAAATATGCGCTATTGCAAGAAAGTTAAAAAATAGCTCTGAGTTTTAATTAATCTAAAGTTCCACATATAACACGCGCGTTATGTGAAGAAAATGAAGAAGTTATTTTTAAAGGAAAATTAGAGGTTCGCGATATACTCTGGTTTATAAAAAGGCAACCTCTTCTGATTAAATTACTAATAAATCTAACAACTCCAACATTATTTTAATGGTTTTCTTCGTTCTCTTCGTCTTATCAGTTAATACATTTTAAAAAGAATTAATCTTGCAGTCCCCTCTTACCCCAATAATTTTCGAATTTTTAAACATCTTCCTTCACATTCAAGGATACCCGAATTCTATACGCGTATAATCTGATGGCAATCCATCAAATACGAAACTCGTTTCAACTTACAATATTTTGTAAAAGTGTGGGATTCATTTACCATTCAAGACTCCCTCTCGTTATACACTTTGGATTGAAACTTTTTTTACAGAAATGTCCAGGGGTTTTACTTTTGATGCTTAACTACCAGGCATGACAGAATTGAAGAGAGAGATTCAAATTTTTTTTAGAGCCATCTGGGTTGAGCTGGGAGGCCAAGGGTCGAAAAAATTGACTATGCTTTTAAAAATCTATCTGGTTCTCTTCTCCATATTTTCTTTAACCCCTGCCCCATAATCTGTTGTCAAACCAATTTTTCTCATTTGCTTTGACAAAGATTCCATTTTGAAAATTTTTATATGGAATCGTCTTACGCCTAAAAATTAAGATCGGTGGAAGTTTGTCTTCATTAGCACTTATGACAAAAAACGGTAAAATTACACTTTTAAGGCCGAATATGATAATTATAACATTCTTTGTACCCCACTGTCTCCCGTAATATTACTAGATAAGACCAAGTTTATTGGCATTTTATTCATATTCTAATTTGCCACCACAATATTCACTCGCTCCATAAAAATACCAAACGCTGCAACTTTCTCTTCCCAAAAATCAGGGTGCTATTCCACAATCAATATCGTTGCAGGAACAGAGAGTAAATTTCTGCGCATAAATATATAACACCATTGATTGCTTTCTTTAAATTCTAATATACTTATAGGCCTCGCAACCTCTTTATTCTTTAGTTTAATTTAGGCGGTCGATACTTTTCAACTCTTTTTTCGAAGATATACGATCCCCTTTTTAAAATAATTTTTCAACTCAGGCAAACGTGCCTGTGTATTTCTTCTCGTCTTCATCTACGTTTTCGCAGGTTTTTATTCTCGTACACTTCTCTTGCCAGCGTAGAATCTTCTTTCCGTTTCCCTATTACCCTGTATTTTAGCGTTATCGACTATTTCCATCTTTTTTGGCGTGGAGTACGAATTTCGTCGTTTTCTTCAATCCTTTATTTTTTAATTTAAATGTGATAGGACCAATCCAAATTGAAGCAAAGCTTTTACTGATAGTGTCCAGACATTGCATCCCAATAAAACAATTGTTTATCGTTGACGACAAAAATTTAATTAATTTTTTTAATAAATTATGATACAAAAGAAATAATAGGTGTCCGGCATTATATTGCCGCCTAATATATCTACCAAATCTAAATTTTTATTTTTGATCGATCAAATTGTTAAATGTAATTTTTTGCTCGTACTTATTATAATGTTAACGACTAAAATAATGTATGTTCAATATCAATATATAACGTTAAAATCTTGAGTGCGTTTATATTTGTTTAGCAAAAAATCCGATGGCATTCGAAAATTATTGCAAAATTAATTTCTAACTTATAAAAAAAGCTGGAGGAAAATATATTTTAGTTTACCAGGATTGACTTTTCTTAAAGGAAGAAAACTTGATGAAAACACTATTAAGAGAAACATA
This sequence comes from Henneguya salminicola, assembly GCA_009887335.1. NCBI lineage: Eukaryota > Metazoa > Cnidaria > Myxozoa > Bivalvulida > Myxobolidae > Henneguya > Henneguya salminicola. The sequence continues at coordinate 11,083 of SGJC01000831.1, forward strand.
AAATATCATTCGACTCATTGTTGTTTTAGATGATATATATGGGGGAGAGAGGTTTTCATTTCAAATGGAAGTATTCATAATCATAAGCCAAGTATTTAATTAATTAAATCTAGAGTTATTTTAAATCAAATGAAAAATATTTAAATAGAATCAAATGATGAAATTTATCAGATTATTTTTGGTTGTATAACTCAATCTCTTGTTGCTGTTAGGGTAAAACTACCCCCGTATTCAAAAAATTAAAAGAACCATTCTTGCTACTAGAAGATCAAATTAACATGTTCAGAATTCTCGTCGGTTCTTTTAACAATTAATATTTCTGGAAAATCTTTAAATCATATTTAGGCAATCGATTCGTGCTACACGATAGTCTGAGTCGTACAAATCGTTTATTGATGTTTTCGACATAGGAAAATATGATTTTTTTGTGATTAACAACAATCGGTATTGTGGATGCCACATTCAAGACGGTGTCGGGTTTATTCTGTCAAAAATTTTAAATTCATGTGTTAAGGAAAAACCGAGTTATACCAGTTCTAATGCTCTTTTATCCTCTAAAATGAAAAAAAAAACA
>SGJC01000832.1:0-11184 GCA_009887335.1 Henneguya salminicola
ATAACAAAAGTATTTTCTTCTAAATGTAATAAAAATATGTAAAAATTGTTAATTTTAGTTGTTTTAAAAAAATATGAGATATCGAAGTACGAAAGTATAAGAATTAAAAATTTTAAATGTATAAATATGCATCAAGGATTAAAAATAATATTTGAAAATTTTAAATTATCTTGTCACCAAAGAAATTTACTTCTGTTAGATTTACAACGAAAACCTTTATAAATCATTTTTTTTATTAACAAAACAGTATTTTTATCCTTTATAAAGAAATTAAGGCAATAAAAGAAATGAAGTTTGCATTTTTGTTAAAATATTATATCTTGATAAATATTTTCGTAAATGCAGTGAATTTATTATAAACATTTTAAATTCATATAATTTTATAATAGGGGTGTTTCTAAATTATATTTTATTAAAAAATATCCAATTCCACAACATATTGTTAGGATCTGGTTTTTAAACTAATAAAACTGCTCTTTCAAGTTCTGATCATTCGAACTGAGGGATAAGAGCGGCCTGCTATTTGGGTCACAGGATTATTTGACTCAGTGTGCAATTTGATATGTTTGAAAAACTGCGCAATATTGTCATGCGCATAAAATAGTTTCATAAGATATGTCAATTTAAGACACTTATTAATTGAGTTTATTATTATAATTATACATTCTAAATATTAATTATTTTGTGCCCTCTGAAAAATATATGTTGTCTGGGACATAGACACCATGTTGAGAAGTCATAAAGTCCCATATATTTTGTATTCATTATATTACGTGATATATTTGATCGAAGCCTGTATTATTTTGGGTATTTTTCTTTTTATGAAAAAAAATAATTTCTATCAAACGAATTTCTAACATGCATTATAGAAGAGTTCGGTGTTAAAATGATTATTAAGATTTTAATATAATTATAGATGATACCGTTTAAATATCGAATTGTAGATAAAAATATTAAAAGTTTTTTCAAGATCTTAGGTTTATACAATTTTTAAAAGCATGTAGTTTAGCCTATACTCTTCTTACTAATTATATAACAAAAACTTCTTCAACCCTTATCACTCAACCTTGAAGAGGGGCATATAGAAAAAAAGAATTTAATACATTATTATATTTTATATATGATATTTTTAACGATTAAAAAACATCTTGTAATATTTTTAGAAAATTAGAAAGAGTAATGAAATTAAATTTGAAACCCATTTCTTTGTGTTGTATGCAAATTAATCAATTTTATTTTCAATTTTTAATTGAATTAATACGCGTGAAATAAATTCAGGCTAACGATAAAACTAATGCAATGTTTATATTATATATTAGCAGTAAAGGAGGTTATAATTAAATCAAGGAAAATTTGTGCATAATTTCGAACAGTAAATAATCTTATTAATATATATTTATTGTTTCTTGCACATTTATAATTATATTAAATTGATTTGTTTTCGAATTAGTTTAGATATGATAACTTTTATTTTACTGGGGTATAAAGTCATATTAAAATTTCAGACAAAATATATTTCGATTTTATGTGAAATCGTAATTATATTTTAATAATATGAGCCGATTAAAAGATTGATGCAATTAAAAAAAAATTGATTCTTCAATTTTAAGAAATCAAATATAGTTAAATTTAAAGCTTGATTTATATTTTTACAGAAAGCTTTCGAAATATAATAGAATATATTAACAGGGGTAAACAACACATAAATAGCTAAAAAAATATAATTTAATTGTCATAATATCAGAGAGGAAACTTCTGTAATTATATGTTTATATATGTGTTGAATTCTTTGTTTACCTTGCATATTCATATTATTGTTATATTTTTTTCCCTTACCCCATCTTTATCCTGTAAAAATATTTAATATTAATTTTAATTCAATATTAAAAAATCATTCTGAAAAATATAGTTATTTTTGCCGAAGTGAGTCGAAATGTGCTGAAATTTTAAGGTTACTTTCTATCCTTAAATATAGAACTGATCTGACTAAAAACTGATTTAAGACTCTAGTATTCTCTTCTTCGCATTTTTTATAAAAAAGATTCTTACCCTAATACGAATAAATTATTATAAATGTTAAAGATATAGATGTATATTTAAAGAATTTAATGCAACCATAAAATCTAGACATTTGGGAAAAATTTATCATTACACTTGTTTGCGGCAGAAATCTTGTTTTTTTATCAAGTTTCACGATAAAATCTGCTTGATATTACATGATAAACGACTACTTGTTCGGAATAACTTAAAACAGAACATTACGATAAAAAGTTTTGTATTACAATGCATATTAATCAGAAATATTAAATATAAAGCTGTAAGAGGCAAAATAATAACTTTTTTTAAATAAATATGGAGGAGGGGATATAATGTATCGTTAAATCTTGCTTTCTTCACTAATATTTAAATATTTTGACATTCATGTTTATATTCTTCTATTATTTCAATATTAATTTACTGATTCAAATTATAATAAATATAAAATATTCAAAACAAATAAACCAGAACATTTTTATACAAAACTATATTAAATGAAGAGCAGTTTAAAAAAATTCAGTCGAATATTAAACTTATAGAAATGATAAATTTTTATTTTAATTTAAAAAATTAAAAGCTTAGAGGAAAAACACAGAGAAGCAATATATTAAAAAAAATTATTGGATTGATTAAAAATATAATAAAATTATTTTTATTACCCGATCAAAATTATTTTTTTGATTTTGGTTGAAATATGTAATATTTTGAGTGGAATTGAGCATCAAAATACTGCTTGATAATTTTACAATATTTAAATCCAACAGAATTTGAGGAATAACTATAAAAAAAAAACTGATTAACCCAATGAATAAATTGTAGAACATGAGAAAGCGAGAAGTATTAAATAGTTTTATGTTCATAACGTCATAAAGAGCTATTTTTAATTGAAAATAATACACCTGAAATTTGGACCATGTTTTTATGTGATTCCTCAAATAACTTAAAAAAAGCATTCAGTAAATTTTCAGCTTTAAAAAAAAAGCCTTCCTTTTTATGAGTAATATAGTTTAAATTTTGCATTGTACTTGCCTTTTTATACATTCTATACCGTTTTTTTAGCTTTTTTAGGTATAGAGTATTATTATCAATGCTTTCAGTTTCAGTGTTGACGAATGGATCCGAAACGTCAGATGTAAGTGAATTCAGAAAAGTTAACTCGTAATCCATTGAAGTACAGTTTATACTCATGTTTAAATATAACTTTATTTTTAACTTATTCAAACAATATAACCGATATAATATAAATGATTTACAAATGATGAAATTTACTGTAAAAAATTTGATAGTTATAGGGTGTTGATTGTATTGGTGCGTTTAATTGACGTCTTAAAATGCGATAAACGAAAGAAAGGCGTTTTGTTGGATTTTAGATTATTAAACATATAATAAAATCTATGCTGCGAATTTTACGGACATTATAATACAATATGATAACATAATCCGATAAGAAAAATATAAAAATAAATATTGTTATCTTTATGTGATTGAAATTCTTTATATAATTATGATGTATAGGAATAATTTAAAAAAATACCAATTGTGAGAAAGATCGTGGAATATACTATTTTAGTTATATTTAAATTATTATTACATTAATAGAATACTATCCAGTCTTGAAAATTGATTTCCACGAAAAATATTTTTCTTCTTGATTTAAAAAAAATAAAATATTAATTATCCTTATGTATGAATACATAGGTTTTTAAAATTTTATCCCTTTTTGAGAAAAAACGATCTTGTACCTCATCAATTCTTTAGGGGTTAAATATAAAAATTTAGTAAAATTCGATTAATCGAAAAAACATACATAATATTTACACCGAGTGTTGCATGGATAAAATATGAAAATAACAGAAAGAAGCTAATTTGAGCAAGTTATAAACATAAATATTACAAAGTTAATATTTTACCGTCTTTGGCCTGTTGACAATTTAATCCTCATACTATAGTGATAAATATTACCGTTTTCGATAGATTAATGGGGTTAAGGACGTAGGAAGATTACCATGAATATGTAATTAGTCTGAGAAAGCAGTTATGGGGAAAAATAATCAAAAAAAGCAATTGTCAAAAAAACGCTACCAGAAATATAACTCTTCTTGGTTGTTGGAATATTACCGTATTGTTATATTAAATAATATTTTGATTTTAAAATTATATTAAAGATATAAATAAAGGCTTAAGAAAATATTGGTGCTACATTTTTGTCGAAATTTCTTGAGAATCATTTTAGAATACTTGCTGCTAAATTACGAAGACTAGGTATATTATTATAAATTATAAAAGTCTTCTCGAAGTTTCTACGAAACAAATAGAATCGAACAACAAAAATACTATATAATTTGATCTTTAAGAATTTTAACAATATTCATTTGGTAACGCGTAAAGCAAAAAATGATACTAAAACATAAAAATTGCTTTAGGATTTATTTTATTACATTTCGTTGTATCTTTATAAATATAAGGTGCATTGATTATAATTTAAAATAACTACCGCTTAAGACTCAGGAATAAATTTAAATATTTCAAACTCGAAAAATTTTGATCGTATCCGATATATTAGGGAACTAAACTTTCAATAAAGAATTATTTAATGTAAATAAAAATTAATGCTTTTATATTCAATGTTAAGTGACAGATGCCGCAGTCTAGATTTTCATATAAAAAATTTTTGATTAATACATAAAAGTAAGATATATTATAATTCTTTAGATATATGTGAATTCCGTATTCTTCTGTAGTAATATAGACATTCAGACTACTAGATGAGTTTTTTTAGCCTCTTAGTATAACATATTTAATTTCCTGATATAAAGGTAGTTAGTTGATTTCATGTTATTTTTTCTTTATAATAGTCAACTAATTTTAAAGTTACATTTATTATTAAAATGATCAATATGGTTTTCGAGCTTTGCGAAATTAGAATATTAATATACAATCAATGGATAACTATAATGCAATAAGACATGGTTAAAGCCCTATAAAAATTGAAGGATATTAAAAAATGGACATAAATAATAATTTAAAATATCAAAAAAAAAGATAAATTATTTTATCGCATGTATAGTTATAAATAAGCGAGAATTCTCATATGAAAAAAAACACGCATACGATAAAAACTTTATTAAAAAAAAACTCTAAGTTTGACTGATATATTATAAGTTCAAAAATGTTTAACAAAAATAAATAAATCGTCGTGTTATCTATCAGATTTTAATATAAACTCATTGTATCCTCCATCATGCATTTTAAAAATTTTAAAACTAATTGAATGTAAATAATAATTTAAAAAAAAAAAGAATTTTAAAAGTGCTTATTAGAAGTTAATTTATTTTTTATACTAATAATATAATACAGCTTATTTAATAAGGCTAATTGATTATTGATAAATGTACCCGTTTCTTTTTACGTAAGTAAATGTTTGAATTATTGGTTACGTAAATTGATCCGAAAAAATAAGTGGGTTGCCATAAGCAAACCCAGAAAATATTTACAATTTATAATACACTCTTTTGTATAAGTTCAAACATCGAAATTCTTACAGTTCATATATTCTTACAAATAGACGTAAAAAGAAGATGTGTTGCCATGGGTAAACCTAGTTTTTCATCCATAAAAAAATAAAGAATAAAATGCTATCAAAAGTATGAGATTTTAAGAACCGGAACTCTAAGAAAAGAATTTATTTACTTCAATCATTTTATAATTATTGTATCCATTAATAGAAATTTTTGAATACTTGAGTTATGAATTGATTCATAGAAAATGAATAAGCTCGTTTATCTTACATTTTGTAAACTCTTTCGAAGTTAAGATATAAAATATTTATTTTTCAAAAAAAATCAATTCGTTTTGTTTAGAATTACTTTAGGTGGGTATTATTATAAATAAATAATTCAGATTGTTCTTTTGTACCCATGCAATATATGGAATTTGTTAGTTTTGGCAATATTGGATCGCTTTGTAACGGATAATTTTTTGACGTATAAATTTTACGTAAGATGGCACAAGGATGATTAATGATGCCTTTATGATGAATTTGAAATTTTTCTTGCCATTTAAAATATTTTAAATATTCAGTGAAATTTGATGAAACAATTTTTAAATATTTCGCTAGTTCAGCAGGAGAATTATAATCGAAACTATTTATAAAAGATCCTTCGATGTAGTTCGGTAGATTGAACTGCGGACTCATTACTATAGGAATCATTCCTCTGGCTAGGGGATTCCAATACTTTTCTGTGATATAATGCTCACAGATACTATTTTCAAAAGATAGGTAAAATTTAAATTGTGAATATTTCTTCCTCAAATCAATGGATGATGTCTTTTTCGAATAACATTTACCATTTTTTTCGACTGGAAAATATTTCTCCAATTCTTTAATGTATTTGAGACGTATGTTATTTGTTGAGTCACAATTCGATATCAAAGCCAATGCCATATTGGCGCGTTCTTCAAATTGACTTTTTAAACTAACTGTGTCCAAACTAATATTTTTAGATATGGAATATTGACCATAAAGAGAAGGGAAATAACTAAAATTATGATAGGAAGATGTCCAGAAATCGAAATAATTCAATTTTTTCGTATAGTCAAAGGTTTTACTAACCGAAAAGGGGGGTTCCTGACAGTTACAATACAAAAACTTACCATTATATATACAATCATCAGTTTCTTTTGATTTACATAATATTTAAAATATTTACTAATAAATTGGTTATATTCTTGAAAGTGTAAAAAAACCACATCAAACTCTTCATAATTATTCGATCGAATGATATTGAAATATTTATTATATGAACAGTTATGTGAATCTAATTCAGGTAACAATTTTTTCCCATAAAAAGTACCATACACTAAAAATTTAATTTTGTGGTTTTTATAAGTAGTTGGCTTTATTTGATGATAATAATACAATTTTGAATACAAATAATAGGCTAATAAACCAATTAATATAGCTTTTAATATTTGTTTTACTGTTCTTTTCGAATTTATGCTGTTGTAAGCATATAATTTGAATATATTCATTTCTCTAATAATTATCAATTAAAATAATAAACGAAAATTAATAATTTCAAACAATTATGAAAATAAATATTCGTGCGAATTGCATGAAAAACCTCAATATATTTTTAAAAAATTAAACAATTACCTATTCAATTGATATTGAATTATTAAAAAAGATGATGAATGATAAATTAATACCAATTAAAAGATATTAAAAAATATTATCGATTATTATTAAAACGTTTAAATGATGAAGAGCATCTCTTATTTAAACGCATTTTCATTTAGCTTATTACATATTCAAGCCGTTTTTTGTGTCACTTTTATTTATAATTAATGTGGAATGGCGTTGATGAGCTTATTTGATGTACTGAACTATTATGATATATATTTACTAATCCAACCCAATTTACGGATTGACTAAATCAAATTTTATTGATTATCCGTTAAATCTTGCTCAGCCACTAATAGGTAAAATATTAATAATACTAAAACACTAAACTTTATTCTTTGCCCCATTAAAAGTTTACTGCATGATATAGGAATATTACATGAAGCGCCTAAAAACGACTAAAAAAGCACAATTAGCCACGCATGCGCGAAAACTAAATAAATTGTTATTTCTTCTCAGTTTCTTTCCTTTAAGTCGATATTATTTCATTATTCGGCACAATAATAACTTTATAATATAAAATCAGTTTTGCGTTAACTATATATCCATTTCTAAAAGTATAACATTGCGCAAAATCTAGAAATGGCACCTAATTTTGTTTTTAACTGTAGATCCTACAAAAACAACATAACAAAGACCAACATTACATTTTAAAAGTACTCCAATTGTGACAGTGGTTGTCCGGCAACATGGATTGTTAGAAGTAACGAAATTTCTGAAAATGGTTGACATAATTTTAAAGAATATCGCGTTTTAATTCTGATTCCAGCCACAAATCTTTCACCTGAATCGTAGGTCGAAACAATCATCGATGAAAAATCATCACAACTGAATTTATACTCTAATCAAATTTTTCGAGATATTCTCTTAACAATGCATGATCAATTTTTCAAAACCCTGTATAGCATCCCATCTAAAAAATCTAGTATATTCAGTTATCAAAGAAAAGCGGGATTTAATCGGAATGAATTCGATCGAAGCAGCCATGTCTCCTCCCTTAAATCTTCTTCCAAAAAACCAACCTTTTTTTCCTCTCTTTTTGTTGGAGATATTCATTGAGTTCCATATAAAATGTTGATTTGAGCAACAAATCAATCTTCGACTTTGTTAAGATATAATAGGCACACATTTATTGATGGAACTTTTAGAACCACTCCAAGTTCATTCTACCAATGTTTAATAATCATTGTATACGATATTGCCAGCGATTTTTACATCCCATGCGTTTTTGGCAACGTGATCGGAAAAAATGAACACTCTTATTGTGAGTTTCTGCATCCGTTCATCATGATTTGGAAGTACAGTTGGATGCCTAAAATCGCATCAATAGATTTCGAAAAGGCACAAATTCTGCAGTCAATCTCTAATTCACAGAGAGTCGTGTTATATGATGTTATTTTCACTTCAAACAAGCTTTACATCTCATGTTGGAAAAATATCCTGTTTCATCAACACACTCAGCTATCATTTTGTTAAAAATGTAATTGCATAAATTATTGAAATCGTGCAGATCAATCAAGCAATAGGATACATTTAATCCCTGACTACCGCTTAAGACACCCTAAACCAATTTTGGGCTCACTTTAAGCATACATGGAAGGTTCGTTTTCCCCAAAGTTTATGGAATATCTAAGCTGGAATCGAAACTGGAATAATGAATATAACAAGCGATGGTCTTGAGCGATATAAAACAAGGTTAAAGGATTTCTATGTTAATGCACACCCAAACATATGTTCTTTTGTTGAAATTATCAAAGACGAATTCCTCTATTTCAAAAAAAGGTAAGCTGAAGTTTATCTAAATTCATATAGGTTGGTATGTGGACCAATAATAAGGCATGGAGAAGCTCTACTCGAGGAATTTAATATATATTTATAAAATAATTAATTTTTTACACATTTAGACTTATCAGGCGTTTTTTTTACTATTCGCATGATATAATGATCATGGTATTTATCTATAACATATTAGTTTCTATATCTAAATTGATCATTTAAAAATTGCATTCTTAATTTTATAAATCCTGATGATTTAATTTTTGTTGATTCACAAAAAAAGCGGCAGATAAATAGCACTTAGCCATGAACATTTAACGATTCACGATCCATATCTTTTTTAAAAAATGAAATGTCAACCAAGCAAAGAAACTTTTATACGGCTATCGCATCTTATATCAATTCAAAAATTTGTAATTAAATTTTATTGATTAAATGATATTAAAAACTGTTCTTAGCAATATATTTATTTAATTAAAAATATTTATTTCGGGGATTTAACACATTTAGCCGATATATCATATCTTTTTTTTTAAGGTGCGGTAACTGACTCCTTATTTCCAATTTTTTATGCATTCATTTTAAGCATGTTTTCCATGAAACTGAAGAGCAAGATAAACTGAAAGCGAGCTTTAGCTACATAATAAAAGAAGAAATATCGACGTAAAAGCCCATTTAATCTTTCATTTCAGAATATTAAACATTCGATTTTAAAATTTTAAATTTCTTTATCCTAATTTTTGTTCTTTCATATAAAGCATCGATTAAAATATCAGCCGTAGAATATAATATATTTGAAAACAAAAAATATGTACAAGAATTAATTTATAATGCCAGATTAAAATAAATGAGAAAAGTTATTAAACGTTGCATGGACTGTAATATCGAATCAAAAAGTAAATAAAAATTGTTTTGATAAATCTGAACTCATGTTTCTGAATGCAATTATTCAGTATAAAACATTAAAATTTAGACTACATTTTTTTATTAAAATATCGAAAATTATCTCTCTCGAAGTTTGCGAACTTTCATATAAAATAGACCTTAATTTTGCTACTTTTAGGTTTGATTAGATTAATTTACATTACTCAAATGAAATGAGATGGTCATACATTGAGAGATTTCTAAATATTTTAAATTATTTTTTTTGATACAATTAATTGTTTTATTTTCGTTTAACTTACTATTTAGAGATGCACAGTTCATTTTAATTTACTTTTTTATTTTTCTCTTTTTACGTTTAAAGCTTTTAATTAAATTTTACAATAATTGTACATTTCGTATATGCCAGACTTAGTTGCACTCGTATAATATAATTTGTGATATTCGTTTTCCAATGCTTTATATTTTTCAAATTTAGATTAAACTTATTTTTAAATTGATTAAAGGTCGAAATATAAAGTTTGATTATATGATTTAGCCATTCTTGTGAGTTGTATATCCTTTTATCATTTCTCATCGCATTGCCGAATGCAATCATTCAATTCATATATAAATATATTCTCTAAGATCTTGATTAATGCCAGTTGATGCTCGTTTTGCTGATCGACTTGTTGATTCATTGTTTTTTTGTGTAAAATTGTGCATCTTTAAGATCAACTCATTTCAACCACGGGGTCTTATAAAGGATATTATCTATCGAATTCCATCAGACTCTAGACGTTGCAGCCATCTAATATTGTGGAATTGAATTCCTCTCTGTATTCCACAATAATGAAAATAATAGGTTGATTTTTACACTCTAACAAAACTATTGAGCATTCTTATATATTTCACCGCTTACTAACTTCAAACATCCCCCTACGGTAAATGCTCTCGACCAATGAATATGGCCAAAAATATGGCCTTTCTCAATTCGCACAATTTTTTTCTGGAAATTAACCATTATTTATTTATAAACATTTCCACATCAATACGCAGCGATGATCTAAGACAAAAATTATATTATCGTGATTTTTGACGATATTTTAATATGCAACTTCGTATTTTTGACAATAAATAACTCAGCTCATAATATCAATTTTAAATATATTCTCAAAAAATCATAATATATTTACTAATAACCATGTAGGATTTGTTCGAACACGCATATAACGCGGATGCTTCTTATAAAATAAATATTCTGAGATTAAATTTGCATTCAAAGCTGTTTTTTTATACTTGCATCCCTGCTTTATCGTACTTTTGTT